>CABHPP010127088.1:0-90000 GCA_902168425.1 Peromyscus attwateri
ATAGGTTACTACCTGGAGTACATAAATATGCTCCCCCCCACCCCAACACCAAACCCAAACTACCAGTCAGTGGGCCAAGGAAATGAATAGAAAACATACAAATAGCAATAAATACTTCTAAAAGTATACAATATCCCTAGCTACTATGGATAATTAAAAACAGCCAAACACAGGCTGAGCTCAGGGAATCCTGCTGAAGAGAGGGAGGGAGGGTTGTAGGAGCCAGAGGGGTCAAGGTCACATCACAAGAAAACCCAGAGAATCAACTATCCTGGGCTCATAGGAGCTCACAGAGACTGAACTGACAGCCAGGGAGCCTGTATGGGACTGACCTAGGCCCTCTGCATATATGTGACAGTTGTGTTGTGTAGCTTGGTCTTCTTGTGGGACTCCTAACAGTGGAAGCAGAGGTTGTCCCCAATGCTTTGGCTGGCTTTTGGGAACCTATTCCTCATACTAGATTACCTTGCCCAGCCTAAGAGGAGGTGCTTAGACCTACAGCAACTTGATATTCCATGTTTGATACCCATGGGAGGCCTGCTCCTTTCTGAACAGAAATGGAGGAGGAGTGGATTGGGGGTTGGGAGCAGGAGGTGGATGCAGGGGATGGGAGGAGAGGAGGGAGGGGAAACTGTGGTTAGGATGTGAAATAAATTAATTAATTAAAAAACTTATTTATTGCCAGTCAGCAGTGGGTGTCAAGAAAAGAAATGGCAACAGGTACTAATGAGAATCTGAGGAAAGAGGAGCCCTTACTCATTTGTGGTGAGAATGTAAACTGAGGCAACCGTTAGGAAAATCAGTGTGGCAGTTTCTCAGAAAGACTAAGAACAGAATTACTATGTGACCTAGTTATTAAATTACTCCTGAGCACACACCGGAAGGACTCTGTCTACAGAGATACTTGTTCATCCCTGTTTATTGCTGCTCTGTTCATAATAACCAGGAAATGGATTTAGTCTTGATATCCATCAACAGATGAGTGAATAATGAAAATGTGGTACATATATACTATGGAATTTTATTCAGCTGTGAAGGAAAATGAAATCTGCAGGAAGATGAGTGGAACTGCAAATGTATTAAATGGGGTAACCCAGGCTCAAAAAGATAAATACTGCATTCCCCCTCTCATGTGGATCCTAGCTTCTAATGTGTGTTTTTCTGTAGGAGTGAGTCTGGGTAGAAAACACCGTGAGAGAGGAGAAAAAAAATAAGGGAGGGATAAGATTTACTGTGCTGTGTTAAAGTGGAGAGGAATATTCTCATGGAAAGGTGCGAGCAGGGAGCAGGGCAGAGAGCTGATGGGAGGAATGGAGAGGGGCATCAACAAAGTGAGTTTTATGAAGTCTTGTAAGGAAACCTGCTTACCAGTTTTTAAAAATGCCATCAAATTGAAAGATGGTGCATTTAGTAATATGAATGTGGGCATTTTTGTGTTGAAGGAGATGAATAGATTTTCTGAGTTGTTTTAAGTGAATGGACTTATATCTTGTAGTATCAGCTGTGAATCATCATGGTTCTGTAGTTTAGTCTGGCTGTAATTTTTGATTACTCAGTGTTAGAGCTGTCTGATAATATGAACATAATATGTGTCATATCACTCACACAGTTTCCAAATACATTTTCAGGTACATACTGCCTTCAAAGTAATCTGGAAAGAGCCTGTCAGGGGAATTTATGCTTCCTGAGTCTTTCAGTTTTAGAATATCTAAAGTATGAATGTCTCTACAGTTGATCATACATAATGTATCAGCCATGTACACACATCCGACTGCTCATTTCTTATTGCCCCATAACTTTTATTAAGCCAGTGATGGATCTTCTAATTGGTGACCATATAGCTTAATTAAATACTATAATTTTTTTCCTCAGATCTTTCAGCTTCTTTCAAATGACCTCTATTGTATTTGTGACTTGTTCATATTTCTTATTTCTGTAAGGTATTTCAGATCCTTTTCTGAACAAAATGTTATAGAATAATATTTGATAAATTACTTGAATTACTTTTAAAAGAAAAATGTATATTTAAAAGTATAATTGGTAATTTAAGACATTTTTTCAGAAAATTAGGTAGTCCAAATATTGGTATTTGAAGATATTTTGAAGGTATATATGTATATGTGCATTTGTATAATTTTTAGAAATTGCCATCTTAAAGCTCACAGATCAGTCAGAAGTTACTTACAGTTCTCTTTGTCTATTCCCATTTAGGATACCCAAAGAAAGATAACCAATGTCTCTGATGAAGTATCCAGTGAGGAAGGCCCGGAAACAGGATACTCACTGCGCTGTCACGTGGACAGAGCTTCTGAAGGCAGTCTTCGAAATAGAAAACCACACCATTATAAAAAGCATTATGCAAATGAGGTATACAGTTTGACCTTACATAAATGCACATATACTTATGTTATATTACTTTCAACAATGGAGTGTTGTTATTGAAATATTTCCCACCATTATCAATATGTATTGTTTTACAATCTCCCCCCCCCCTCCTTTTTTTCAGACAGGGTTTTACTATGTAACTCTGTTGACTGTCCTGGAACTTGTTACATAGACAAGACTTAGCTCCAGTTCAGATTCATCTGCCTCTGCCTCCCAAGGACTGGGATTAAAGGCGTGTCACCACACCCAGCTTTGTTTTACGATCTGCTTGGATAGTGTAGCATTGACCAATAGCTATCCATGCACACTCATTTTTTTATGACACTTCACACACTTAAGGGTTATTTGCTTGTTTACTGGTTCACTGTTGTACATGTGGCGTGCAGAGCACAGGAGTTGTAGGAGTTGATTATCTTCCCACCAGATGCGTTCCAGGGCTCTCACTCAGGTGTCCAGATACTGGGGGTTTGCTGCGCTGTGCGCCCACCACCTGAGACGGCAGTCTAACTCCTGTGCCAGTCTTCCCCATAGTTCATCAAGTGAGGTTATTTTTCCAAGTAATTTTGGTCCTGTTGCTACTGCCAGTTATTAATTTACCCACACTACGACTTTCAGTAATTTTCCCCTTTGATTCCATTGTTTTCTTGTTTTTAAATTTCATTTACTTATTTATTGGTTTTCTCAGAGCTTTCCCCAACTTTCTGAAATCTCTAGAGCTTAAAACTATTTAGGTAGAAAAATAATTTTGTTCCATTTTATGTTCACTTTCTTTCTATGGACAAGAAATTTCATTGCCTGGCTCCAAAGATCTACCCCTGTGTTAATGTTTTAGCCAACACTACCCTGTAGTCTTTTCAAATTACACAGATTTTTTTTTCTGGATGATTCTGAGGTAAACTTATGAAAAAGAAATCAAGTGTTATGCTTGGGTAGAATATGAGTAGTTCCAGGCTGCTAGGAGAGTTACTTCCATACAGTCGCCTCTTAATGTCTGCTTGGGTTGTCTTTTTCTCTCAAGGACTGCATTAGACAGACACTGAGACTATGTCAGCTTACTGCCTTGTCATCCACAACCTGCTTTTAAACCAAATAACCAAGCCTAGGAAATCAAAGTCTTAGGTTATGTAGTTAGAAGTCCATTGGTACTGGAAGGAAGGTAGAGGACGACCATGTGATGCCTCTCCTACATGATTAGTTACTTGACTTCAGAGTGATTCTTGTTCCTGTGATCTATTGGGATTCTTGAAGAGCAGAGCATTATTCTTCTAAACTTAGATTTTTAAATAAATATTGCTTAAAAAACATTTCAACCTATTTCACATTGATAGTTAATAAGCATTATATAAAGCTGAAATCTCAGATTCACTTATAAAGGCTGTAAAATAAATGGTATTGAGACCAGAGGTTCTCAGCCTGTGACCGCGCCTCTGTGCTTATCATGTTTGCTGTCTCTTCCACTGCCCTTCGACAGTGTGTCTGTTGTTTTAGGAAAGAGCAATCTACAGTTCTGATAAAAATCCTTTGAGTTGGAAAGGATACACAAATTGTATTAATGTCAAAGAATATCTTGATTTCAGGATGCCCCTAAATCGGGTACTAGTTGCAGCTCTCGCTGTTCAAGTTCCAGACAGGATTCTGAGAGCACAAGGCCAGAATCCGAAACGGAAGATGTCTTATGGGAAGACTTGTTACACTGTGCAGAATGCCGCTCATCTTGTACCAGTGAGACAGATGTGGGGAATCCTCAGATTAACCCCTGTGTGAAAAAAGAATATAGAGACGACCCCTTTCACCAGGTCAGTTTCCAGTGTTGGAGATGTGGGGCCATCAGACAAGTTCCTTTGAATGTGTGTACAAATCTTACAGAGGTGACAGAAGGTTTACATTCAGTTAAATTAATACTCAACATTGGTGGTTTTTTGTTGTTGTTATTTATGTGGCCTGTGCTCTGGCTTCATTAGAATATGAGTCTTGATGTCTGTGTTGTGATTGTCTCTCATCTTTCCACACTTATGTCCTGAGTTAGTAGATGGAGTTTTGTGGGTCAGTCTGTGTTTGAGATGCACTAGTCTTTTTGTCCTGTTCAGATTCATGTATACCTTGGCCTAAATTCTGCCTTTAAAATTATGACTCAAAATCTGTATCTTGTGAGTATCAAATTTGTATTACTAAGCATCCATAGTCACATTATCCAATAGACATATAGTCATGTATATAAGTTTACATTTTCCATTAGCCTCAATAAAAATAGTTTAAAAAAGTGAAATTTCAATATCCATTATTTAGCCAAATATATTCAATGTATTATTCCTTTACTATATAATTAATATGAAAGTAGAAATGGTATAGATGGCATTTTTATATTAAGCCTACGAACTTTATTCTGAACCGTTAGTGTACATCTCATTCTGGATTAATCACCTAAGGTGCTGAAAAGTGCAGTTGAGTTGGGTGCTGTGTTGAAGCCTTTTAATGCCCATCAGTGCCTCACTTTAATAAAATTCCTCATATTCCTTTATAAACCTGCTCTCACTGGATTCAGAATCTGGGTGAGTGGCATCTCCATTTGTCACTCACCAGCCCAGAAACCTGATGGCCATGTCAAAATCCTTACCCTGGGCTAGGGAGATGGCTCAGTTAGTGTAGTGATTACCGTACAAGCATAGGACCTGAGTTCAATCCTCAGTACCTCTATTTGAAAAAAGGGAAGAGCAGGGTATGATGGTGCACTGGGGATGAGGAGACAGGTTGAGTGGAGCTGCCAGCCTAGCCTGCTGGGCAAGCTCGAGGCAAGTAAGAGACCCAGTATCTTAAAATAAGGTGGATAGCACCCAAGGAATGACTCCTGAAGTTGACCTCTGACCTCTGCATAGGTAAGTGTATATGTGTTCCCTCTTATGTACAAGCCCACCCCCATACATGTATACAAATCCTCACCCTTTTATGCTTACTTTCTTGTAGCCAACTTCTTATCAAATGTTGTCAACAAAAACAAGTTAATTCTTCAAAACTAGAGATAGAAGACAATTTCCTTACTCTGATTGAGAGTAGTTGTCAAAGAACCTTCAGGTGTGACATAGTACTACAGTCTGAATGGCTTACCTAGTACTCTTTTTGTGCAGTTCTGGTAGCTGGTGGGCCCAGGTTAGGTGTCAGCATGGTCACTTTCTTGGTAAAATGCCCCCTTCCTGTACCCTTGCACTGTAGGTAGTAAGCTCTGAGCCTGATTTTAGGATACATTTTTATTAAAAGCAGGTACCATGTGAAAGTGTCCATTATCCTGCTTTTGCTTTTATTTTGACAGCTTTTTTTGTTCATTTGTCTGCCAGGTTTTGGTTGGCTAGCACTGGTTAAAGTCCATATTAAAGAATGAAATGTTAAAAATAGCAAAAATTGTTGGGCGTCTTGGCACATGTCTTTAAACTCCGCACTTGGGAGTCAGAGGCAGTTGGGTATCCAAGTTCCAGACCAGCCAGGGCTACATAGTGAGATCCTGTCTTTAAAACAAAACAAAAGCCAGGGCTGTCACACAGAAAAACCTTGTCTTGAAAAACCAAAACCAACCAAACAAAACAGTTTTGAATAGCACCAGATGGCCTTTCCCTACAGACACAAACTTTTAGTTTAAATTGAGAGTAGGATAGTTTTATGTGGATGCATAAACAGACAAATGGAACAGTCAAGAAAAATCCAGAAATAAATTCCTTCTCTTATGGATCCCTAATGTATGACATAAATAGCATTAATACTCAGTGAAAAAAAGAGAAGACCATAAGATAATAGGTTAAATGATCATTGACACATTAAAATTTATTGCACGTAGTTACTAAGTGTAAAGGGGAAAATTCTAAAACATTTAGAAGGAATACAGAATCGTCATCTTCATTATTTCAGTTTACCAGAGTTTCCAAAAACAAGATATTAAGAGTAAATGCAAAAACAAAATGGGGGACTTATGAATATCTTAATTAAAACTGTCTTTTAATAATAATTATGGCTTAATTTGCAAGTCAAAGACAGTCCTCAGAAGATGTTTCTAACATCTTAGCTGTCAAAGTATTGCTGTACAGAGATAAAGAACTACTATAGAGGATTAAACAGGTGATGCTGGCTGTGGTAGCATTTGACGCTAACACCAGCACCTACTCAATAGCAGAGGCAAGTGTGGGAGGCCAGCACCCACCTTTTACAGGGTTCCTATGAGGAGGAGAGAAGAATAAGAAACTTTTAGGTAGAAAGATAGCAGAGATGAGACAGACAGAAACAGGACAGCTTTGGGAGGACCTGGATCAAAATCCACAGGACCCTTCTGTCTCTTCAAAAGTGCTTTTTATAACAATACCAAGGGGTGGGGCAAAAGACCTCCCACTTGCTAGATCAAAGCATACCGCACAGCCAAGTGCAGAACCTTCCACACACCTGGTAACCATGCATGGTCAAGTCATCCCCTTATGCAGCCCTGCTGGGTAAAGCAAGCTCAGATCTCACTAGGAAACCTCTGTGGGCTCCCACAGGCAAGTGCCTCTCTGTAGGTTGGTACCACCCTGGTCTACAAAGACAGTTCCACGCCAGGCAGTTACCTGGTGAGATACTGTCTCAAAAAAGGGCAGAGAGAAGGGGAGGGAGTTAAGAGGAGAGAGGCAGACCAGGAGGGAAGGGGAGAGTGGGAGAGGGAGGGTCAAGGAGAAGAAGGGGGAGAGGACTCAATAGAAAAATAAACAAAGGATCTGAAGAGGTAACATGTGAGTAGAGATGAGTAGCATGTTAATATGGCGAGTTTTGTTAGTTGTCAGGAAAATGAAATTTAGAGCAATGAGACACTATTTCATACTGATCAGATTTCAAAAAATTTTAGAGGCCAGGCATGGTAATTGGGAGGCAGAGGCAGGTAGATCTCTGTGAGTTCCAGGTCAGCCTGATCTACAAAGTGAGTTTCAGGACAGTCTGGGCTACACAGAGAAACCCTGGGGGTTGGGGGGGAATAAGCTAGCATAGCTGTGATGATGATTCTTCACAGTCATCTTAGCTGCATCTAGAATCCCCTAGGAGACACACCTTGGGTGTGTTTGGGTGGACATTCATATGAGGAGGATGGTAGGATCCCATGAGCGAAGATCCCAGACTGAATACAAAGAAAAAACAAAGCCAGCTTAGCATTAGCCTTTCTCCTTTTCTGCGTCCTCATTGGTGCCACAGACCAAGACCCTCCTAGCATCACGTCTTTCGTGCTGTGACAGACACTGCAGCTAAACTGTGAGCCAGAGTAAGCCCTTCCTCCACTCCTACACAGACGGCTACACTGTGAGCCAGAGATAGCCCTTCCTCCACTCCTAGACAGCTACACTGTGAGCCAGAGATAGCCCTCCTCCCTGGAGCTGCTTTCTGCCAGGTGTTTGTTCCATGATGGGCAGCACAACAGTAGTGAATGAAATTAATCAGCCAAACCTTGTAATAAAGCGGTTTATAGCAATGAAATTAAACTCAGCCACATGTCAACATGAGTAAGTTTTATGAATATCAATTTTCAGTTATAAATTGGAATATAAATTTGGTGGGGTTTTTGTGAAAGCAATTTGAAGAACTGTAGTACCATTTATATAAAATTTTAAAGGATTCAAAAAAGTGTATTCATGAATTAAAGCATATGCCATTGGGATATAAAAACTTGCAAGGGAATAATAAACATGAAATTTAGACTTGTGGACCTTGGTGATTAACCAGAGAAGTATACAAAGTAATTTCCGAGTTTACCTGAAATGTTCCACTTCAGCAAATTGAGAAGAAAAGTAAATTAGATAGTCAACTTCCTGAGTAGCTGAATGAAAATGTTTCACTTTAAAAATATACCCATTGGTTTTGGCTTCAGGCCCAATGCAAAATGACAGGGGAAAGCAAGCTTCCCTGGGAGGTGTTTAAGAGTCTGAATGAGTGATGTCTGAGAAGCAAAGCATCGAAGCATGCAGGAGACATTAAGAGTGGAAAGCATGTCTTTTAAGATGTAAGATACGGAGCACGTTTATGTACACGAGAAAGCTGTAGGGAGAAATCAAGAGAATTATAAAAGAAGGTAATGCTCTGCTGTTGGCAGGGAGAAGCACAAGCTCCGGAGAGCAGAAAGGGTGCATAGAATGGGCAGGGCAGAGAAAACCCTGGTGGAGGCTTGGGTGTGCTAAGGAGGAAAAAGAACCAAGAAAGGGATGCCTGAAATAATGTTTCTGAAATAATGAGATGGCAGCTCGGCCAAGAAAGGACTGATAAATTGAAGGATAATTATGTTTAAGGGAACATGTGCTTTAAATTGGAAGGTTTCAGAGACCTGGTCAGATGGGAGGTTGCTACTACTGATTCATTTCAGAGGGAAGCAATTCATGGTGTGGCCATGGGAAAGAGCTAAGGGTCACTGGATCTGAAGAAATGGAAACAGTGTTGGGTAAGGAGGCATGTACATATTCATCCAGGCCACTGAGTTTAATAAATGGATTAGAGGTAGCAAGAAATGTCTGAGCTGTTTTCCCTGTGAGTCCATAAACAGCTCAGATGCATGGGCTATGTGATTTCTGTTGTATTGTATCACTTACTCCTTGGTACAGAGTAGATATTTAGTAAATACTAGCTGGGTGAATTCCTGAAAGAAAATACATTTTTTAAAAAACATACCATGTAGAACTTTGCAGAGTTACTTATGAAATTTTTTAAAAATTTGGCCCTATGTGTTTGATTCATCCATCTTTCTATGAGATTAAAAAAAAACAAAACAGAACACCTCTTGACGCTCTGTTTTTAGTATCCTACATTTATATTTATTAGTATTAGTTTTGGATGAAAGACTTTTTTTCTGTACAATTTCATATTTTTAGGTTTCCAGAAGGCTCATTTTTCAGTCAAGCAGTAGAAATTAGCTTCCTTTAATGAAAAAAACTACGAGATTGTTTTCTTGTCTGGCTGTAAGTCTGTGTTAGGTTTGCAAGACCATTTTCTGTTTACCATCAAGATGGAAAATCTCTTTGGGAAGAAACACTGAGCATTTGGATGGGCATGTTTTTGTCAGAATATTGCTAGTACATAGTTTTGTTATATTTGTAAATAGTAACAAACATTTCATAGAAGAAAATTTTTCTCTGCTAATTATGGCTGTGTGTTTAAATGAAATAAAAAGCCATATTCAAGTGATACTATTTTCCAGTAGGTAAAACTGGATTTTAACGACTATGTTCCCATACTTGGAAACACCAAGTAAAGCAGTTGTCTTAGTGAATTTATTTGAAATAAAACATAACATCATTGCAATTTAAGGTTCCCAATTTGAATGAAGATGAAAAGCAAAGCATTGGAGATCTGGGATGAAGATGAAAAATAGTAATGAAAAAGAATTTCAAATTTCAGTTTGCAAACCTAAGATCTTCAGTGTTTCCAACCTACACAGGCCACATGTGACCCATGATAGTTCCAAATGCTGTTCAACACATCTTTTGAGGCAGTGCATGTTGCAGTGCCAGATGAAGGCGTTATAAACTGTAATGACTTGCTCTTATGCTCCTGCTGAGCCCTTTAGGATAGGTTCTCATATGATGATCTCTCTACATGCTGTATATGTTTAAACAAGACTGTTCGTCGGTGTATATTTGACAAAAACACATCTACATTGAGAGATACAGAGTTCTTTTGATTACCTCTAAATTGACAGGCTCTGATGGCCATTTTCTCTCTTGCCTTTTGGCCATAAGAAAATGAAGCCAAATGTTTGCAAAAGTAACTGGAAAGAAGTACTTTGAGGACAGCAAAGAAGTTGGTTTCTTCATCTGTCTCTAGATTGACCTCCATTGTACTAACATAATCTTGGCGTAATTGAACAGATCTGTAATTTCTGTTACACAGTGAGACTTGGAAAAAAAAATCTGTTATTACTTGGTTAAAATCTGTTGCCTCCTAGCCTTACCATTCTGTACTGGTTAGTGTTATTGTCAGTCTGATGGGCTCAGGAGTCACCTAGGAGACAAGCCTCTGGACATACCTGAGAAATTACTTACGTTGGCTAAGCCTCTGGACACTCCCTATGTTCAGCTTGTCATTCCAGGTCTTATACATTTTATGCTCCAAAGTGCCTTCCTGCCTTCAGAGTGCTGGGGATTGAAAGCAAGGCCTCATGCATTGCATACTAGACAGCACTCTACCTGTAAGCAGCATCTCTAGCCCTTTCTAGAGGTTTTTGATAATAGTATATTTCAGAATTTATTAAATTTTCAGAGAAAATTTGATGCGTATTTTGATGCAAAGTTATTTCTATTCTAAACTGACATATTGTTTGTCAACAAATTATGAAACATCACTTGAAGTAACTTGGCAGTTAACAATATTTCAATGTTTGTAAGCCCCTCAGGTAGTGAAATATATAAAAACCATGAAAGTATTTAGAAAAGATAAAAATTTCCCTCTTCTTTTTAATATATTATTAACTTTTTAGACAGCTTCAGTTGAAGTTTATTGGTGCACATTTATCCCCCTTGTATGAAAATTATATTTCTTAAGTTTATGGAAACATTTAGAATGTAGAATGTCATCAGTCATATTCCTCAGGTTACTGTGAATGCCAGACATACCCTTTATATAAAATGTGGGAAATATATCAATCCTTGAGATAAATGTGAGTTAGCGATACTGTAATGGAGACAAATTGGTCCTGTTCCAGTTCTTGTCTTGAGTTTCATGTTGCTGTGAAAATGACTCCTTGCTTTTGTTGCTACCTGCAGCCCAGCTGTCCTGTTTTCTCATTTCACTCCTTTATTGTATATCCAAAACAAGCAACCAAATTTAAACATTTGATGCTTCATACTAGTTTCAAATTTTTAACTTTTATTATTTCTTGAAACATTGAGAGATAATGTATTGTATTTCAGAGAATACTTGTAATTCTTAATGTTCCTTCTTACAATGTTTGCTGTATCTGAAAAAAAGACTTAATTGATCCTCTCGAAATGCTGTTTTAAAATACTACAAAAGTAACTAAATCAGTTAATACAGGTAAATGAAGGAGAATCTCTTCCAGGAAAAGATTAAATCATGTGGTTTTTCGAAGATCTCAGTTGTCATATTTTGTACTGAATAATCATAAGGTGGACAGCAGTCAGCATATAATCTGATTGCCTTAGATAGATTGGTTGACAAGTAAGTACTTTTGCTAATATATTTTGTTGTATATTTAAATGATAGGATATTTGTTAAAGTTCTACATTTTTATAACTGCAATTTCTTATATCATTTGTTTAATGTATAACTAATTTTAATTGAGGTTTTAATGTAGCTAAAATTGTATGTGCATAGATATGGCTAATGTACAGATAAATGTGTTCCATTTATAAAATATATATTTACTGATTTTTATTTAGTGTAATTATGATTATACATATACATACAGCTATATATAGTTTTGTAGACACTTCTATTTATGAAATGTGATAAATGTGTTCAATTCTCTTTTTTTTGTAGACTCACTTGCCCTGGCTTCATAGTTCCCACCCAGGATTAGAAAAAATCAGTGCTATAGTATGGGAAGGCAATGACTGTAAAAAAGCAGACATGTCTGTTCTTGAAATCAGTGGAATGATAATGAACAGAGTGAGTTCTTCATTTGTATTCTTTTAGGGAAAGGGGAAATTTAGTGGCTGTCAATCTATGAATTCATTACCTAAATGGTAATAACCTATTCACTTCCCCTTTCTTCACCCTGGAAAATAGTTATTTTTGTTTCTTTTGGCCTCACCTTCAACAGTGATTTACCAATAAGCCTTCCTTCATTTGATGGGGAATGGACTGTGGCATGCTGCATGTGTCACACTTAGTGTAGAGGACAGAGGACAGCTTTGTGGGGTCTGTTCTGTTCTTCCACCTTTGCATACATTCTGAGGATCAAACTCAGATCACCAGGCTTGTGTAGCAAGGGTCTCTACTCACTGGATCATCTCATTGGCCTCCACTCTTCTCTTTGAACATTTCTGTTGACTTGGAATAGATAACACAATGTAACTTTTTTTCCTTTTCCTTCAGTGGGTAAGGTGTGAGTGTGTGTGTGTGAGTGTGTGTGTGTGTGTGTGTGTGTGTGTGTGTGTGTTTATCAGCATCTAAAACTCAAGGAAGAAATTTGTATTGTGCTTGCTTGCTTAGGCGTAAAGAATAATGCAGACAGTGGTCAAACTCTCCAGTGGTTGAAGTTTGGTACAAATACTATGGATTGGTATTTGTTTCAGTTTCCATTTTTTTCTTTTATTAACTGCTTTCCTTTTTTTCCCCTGGTTTCTCTAGATAACTAGGCATAATCTAATTTTTATTAGTTTTAGATTTCTGCCATATGTCATTTTAATAGCATTCTTGTCATTACTTTGTGTAGGACAGGAATTCAAATAACTGGCTGCATCTAGAGATTGGCAGCTTCCATATCACAGTTCTTACTGTGACTAAAACCAGGCACCCAGGGAACCTGGGGACTTTAAACTAGAGGTGCTCTGTAGCTGAGATATCTGTAAACGGTGAGGTAACTTAGTCTGATTTAGACTGTGGGGATTTAAAAGCTCTATGACAATTCAGTTTTACCAATCTAGCATATTAAAAACATTTTCCCCATACTTAATACCTTTCACTTTTTTATATCCTTCTTACCTTTTCTCCTCCTGTTTATTTTCTCTCATTTTATATTTTATTAAATGGAATTAAGGAGGCATTTATTTACATACTGAATTCAGAAGAAAAATACAAGTTAGAGATTTATTGAATAGTTACTTTTTTCTTTTCTTTGGAGGGTGGATTGAGACAGGGTTTCCCTGTGTAGCCCTGACTGTCCTGGAACTCACTTTGTAGACCAGGCTGGCCTCGAACTCACAGAGAGATCTGCCTGCCTCTGCCTCCCAGGTGCTAGGATTAAAGGCGTGTGCCACCACCACTGGCAACCTTTTTTTAAAATTACATTTTTGTTTAAATTACACTTAAACATTTAGGTTACATTTATTGTTTTGGGGGCTAGAATGCATGTGTCACATTATGCTTGTGGAAGTCAGAGGACACTTTGATTAGTAGTTCTCTCCTTCATCATGTGGGTCCTAGGGCTCATACTCACACTGCTAGGCTCAATGATAGGCATCTTCATCTGCTGTCCCATCTCACTGGCTCCTGAGTTTTTTCTTGAACGAATTGGGTTTAACTTAGTATTGTTCTCAACACTCTAATATCTGTAAATATTTCTAACTTAAAATAATAAAATGCGGAGATTGATCTTCCTTTCATATCTGCTTATGAGTTAGAGAGCTTATTAATGTGTAATAGGCTCATTTCATAATGTGTTATATTAAAAAAATTTTAAATCCTATTATAAAAAGTGAAGTTTCATTGGGATTCATTTTACTTTAAATTTGATTCATGTACACTTTATTTTCTTCTCCCTTCTGCCCCTACTTCCTAAGGTGAACAACCATGTACCAGGTATAGGATACCAGATCTTTGGAAATGCCATCTCCCTAATTCTGGGCTTGACTCCATTTGTTTTCCGACTGGCCCAAGCAACAGACTTGGAGCAACTCACAGCCCATTCTGCTTCAGAACTTTATGCAATTGCATTTGGTTCTAATGAAGATTTCTTGGTTCTTTCCATGGTCCTGATAAGTTTTGTGGTTCGAGTATCTCTTGTATGGATCTTCTTTTTTTTGCTGTGTGTAGCAGAAAGAACATATAAACAAGTGAGTATGATAGGAAGACTATTAGTTTACCCTTTTCCTAGCACTCAAAGTATTCCTTAAGTATTTTAGTATTTCATGAAACACTTTGATATAATATTTTTGTTTTGTCTTTATATTAAGTCATAACAATTCATATTTCACACAGTAGTTGTATAAATTATACAATATTTTATACAGTAATCTTCCTCTTAATCTTTTTTAGCGATTACTCTTTGCAAAACTCTTTGGACATTTGACATCTGCAAGGAGAGCTCGGAAATCTGAGGTTCCTCATTTCCGGTTGAAGAAAGTACAGAATATAAAAATGTGGCTATCTCTCCGTTCCTATCTGAAGGTAGAATGATGCTGATAAATGCGCTCTTAGCATACCGTCTTCCCCAGGAGTTCCAGTTTCTTGTCTGTATGTATGGGAGAGGATTGTAGTCAACAATTTCTCATTCAAAGGCTGGATAAAGGATTTTGTTTCTCCCTAGAATAGTTTTCACAAACCAGCAGAGGGAGCCCACTACTTAAAAACCAATCTTGAGGACTCTAACCCTGAGACCTACTGCTTTTTAGAGTCACTGTGCACAGCTGTCTTTACATGCTGCTTCTTCCTTTGATCTTTTAAATAGTCTTGCTGTTTGTGAAAGTGAAGTGTGAAAACCCTAGACTCTAGGAAAGGAAATTACCGGAGTTAATTTTAAAGATACCTTTTTCCTGGGGATTTTGTTCTTAACAGTAAGTAGCAGTGGCTTTTCTCAGACATGTTCAAGGGTGTTTATGCAAACAGTGTATGACATTAGAGTTGTTCCAAAGACTAAGAATCCACTGAACTAGATCTTTAAAGCTGTTTATTTTGAAGTAACAATGAAAAAAGTAGGAAAAAATGATTATTTGCTTTTACATTTTAAAATATCATTGTTTCATCAGTTTGATTTTTAAAATTTAACTCAATGCTTAATAGGAAATGCTTCAAATTGACTTTTTTTCCCTTCACTATTACATTTATGTAATATGTTTTATGGAAGGTGAATATTATTTTCTTGCTTGGTTTAGCGATAACCCATTTAAAAGCTCCCTGTATTCCTAACCCTAAGTAGGTATTATGTTCTTTTATACATTGTTGATTTTATTCAGAAAACATTTATTTAATGTTAACCATGTTCCATTCACTCTTAATTAGAACTAGAATTATCTTTGCAACTTCTTCTCTCTTGGTTTCTGGCATTCAGTCTATCACTGATCCCCATCCTTTTCGCTCCCAGAATACATCTTAAATCTGTTCACATCTCTTTATTTCCATGTCCACCCTAACTGAAACTATTAGTCATCTACAGTGGCCTATTAAAACTGTTTCACAACTGGTTCTCCAGTGTTAATATTCCTTCCTCTACTACCGTCTTCAGCCTGCCACAAGGTCTTTTAAAAGCAGAGTTGATCATATCGATCTTACACCTTTCTGGAAGTTCCCTGTTACCCTTGGATAAAGAACAAAACCTTGATATGTTTTGACTGTTGTTCATGATCTAGGCCTTGCTGTCCTTTTGGAAACTCACTGTGTTAGTTCTGTAACGTACTCGACCCTCCCTGCTTTGTGCTTTTCTTTCTTTTCTGCCTAGGACAGTGCTATGTGCCATCTTGTTCTGTAGATGATGGAAATGCCACTTCCTTGGAACTCTTCCCAGGCACACACTCCTAACCCACAAATCTGAATTAATCTCCCTGACATTGACCTCAGAGCACCCAGGGTGTACATTTCCTTCATAGCTCAGTGCAGCTTATGACATGTATCTGAGTAGGAGTTCAGTGTCTCGCTCCGCTGTTGGTCCTGTGAAGGGGAGGCTTTGTGAGCTGTGCTCCTGCTGTGTTCTGAGCACCTAACACAGGGCTTAGTTGTTGAATAAATGATTATAGTGTTGAACAAAAAGAAGTCCACTAATGAATCTGTGCTGTGCAGATACCACATTTGCGGTATTGTAAAATTATAAGGACATATTAACACTTTGCAGTTCCTCTGACAAGTTAATACTTTCAGCATTGTAAGTAATGACCAACCTGTAACACCTTAACTGAAAGCATGGAAATGATCTGCTGCTCAGTAAATATGTTTAAGTGTTTTCCCTTTGTCTCCCTAGCGTCGAGGTCCTCAGAGATCAGTTGATGTCATTGTTTCATCTGCTTTCTTACTGACAATCTCAGTTGTATTTATCTGTTGTGCTCAGGTGAGTTACTTGTTACAACCATCTCTAGAAAAGACTCAGTTTCTAAACACAATTTTTAATATTTTTCAATTAACATACAGGGTATTAGATATCATTGTCTTGGTTTTGAACGAAGTTTGTTTTCATGGATGCTTCTTCCCCTGTGTCTCCCCGACTGCCTGCAACTGTGAACGCCCCTTGTCACCCCTCCTGCACAGCCCAATCTCTTTCGTGTCTTGTGTGTCCTTTCTCATTCTTCCTTTTGCCATTATTCTCTCTTGTTCTCCTTTCTGTTTTTCAGATTTATACACACACACACACAAGCACGTATACAGTGCAGGCTTTGAACCACATGAGAGCACAAAAAGGGAAAACTTGGAGTTAACTTACTCTCTTAGATACGCAGTGCTTCAACAAAATGTTACAGAGGAAGAGCCTGAAATATCACATCTGTAAGCCACGACCAAGGTGGTTTATCCCTGTAATGCAGAAAGTCCACTCATGTAATTTCATACCTATGGTTTGCTAAAGGAAAGCATGCAGTTATCTCAGTAAATGAAGAAAACAAATAATAATCTTCAGCAGAGAATTATTATTTATTAATTGTACACAATAATGAGTTTCACCATGACACTTCAAACATGTATATATGTATGCTGACCCTCTTTAGTCCTCGGAGAATGGTTGGGGTCACAATCACATGCAGTTAAACAGAATGCTGGTTTTTTGTTTTTTAATTTTGGTAAGCTTCCTAAAATTCATCAGGAAGCAACAGTCCCGAGCTTTGAGGGACAAGTTGCCTGACTAGAGATACGGAGTTACTTCTGAGTTACAGGAAGACTGTGCTGTGGACATAGAAGTGGAATGTCCAATGGATGAGACAGTTCTGCAAATTCATCAAGTTACATGATACATAAATCACCCCAAGAAGGCTTACATGATAGGGAAGTGGAAGGAATCTGGAGTAAATGAAAAGTACTTCATACTGGAAAATAAATTATGGGTGGAATCGAGATTTAAACATAAACAACAAAACTTCTGAGTTCAATCACAAATAAAATGTGTGGGCTACAAAGGGACAAAATAGGACCTGGGAAATGTGACTGCAGTGTTACAAGTCTATCTTTGCAAGTCAATGGAAAGTCATCCTAAGGGGAAAAGTTACAAACTATGAAAAGGTAACTCACAGAGAGAAAACCCAGTAGCCAGTAAGAGTGTGGAGTGTTCTCCTCTTCCCCAAATATCAGGGAAAGTGAAGATTAAAGTCATGAGAATTCATTTTACACCCACGAGGGTGGCATATGTTAAGAAGTTGGGTGAGTATAAACAAAAGTAAGGGCAGACAGAATCTGAAACATGGCTGAGTATACAGTGGTAACACTGTTTAGAGATAAATAAATACATACCATCTCATAAAGTTGAAGATGTGACTATCCATGAACTAGTAGTTTTAGCCCTCCATATTAATGCCTAATGGAAGCCTTGCATACTTAGACAAGGAAACACAAGACTGTTGCTGCATTGTTGGTGATAAAGAAATCAACAACATAAATGTTAATTGTTGGAGCAGACCAAAATAATTATGGTTGGTTCTTTTACTGTCATTACAGGAGTTAAAATGAACTAATTTAAAGCTAAATGTTTGGACATGGGTAAATCTTAGAAACAAGGTTCAGTGGAATAAAAAACAAATGGCTGGCAAGATGGCCCAGTGGGCAAAGGTGCTTGATTCTGAGCCTGGTGATCTGAGTTCAGGCCCCAGAACCAACATGGCTGATGGAGAGAACTGATTCCTGAGGGTTGTCCTGACCATCACACATGCATGTGCTATGGCGTGTGCATATGTCTCCTTTCCTCCTCTGCAGCATGAATGAATGAATAAGTAGATGTGAGAAGGAAAGTGAACTAGATGGAATATTGGATAATGGAATAATATTGACCTAAAAGTCAAGATATAGTTAAAATAACATTGTTTAAAGATGAGTGTTGAAGGTTAATGATGTGGCACCATGATAGAGGTGGAACACTTGCCTAGCCTGCACAAAGCCCTGGGTGTGTCCCCAGTACTAGGAAAGGAGAAATATAACCACAGAATAGATTTCTCCTAAATTATTAAAAGCCCACATGGAAAAGATAAACACAAAATTTATCTTGTGATAGAGTGTTGTTTCAGAAATCAGGGACAAAGAAAATATAAAGGTTTTAACTGGATTTGAAATATTTTTTTAACCTGAAGTAAATACTGTAAATAAGTTGGTAGAACCCATAGCTACTGTTTAAGTTATTTTCTGTACTTCTGATGTGCATAAATATTTCATGATAAGTATGCTCTAAAAACATACTGCTGCATTTACAAGCAATCCATATGAAGTGATGTTTTGAAGTGAAGTGCTCACATTGCTGCTTCACACCTTTTCCCCATGCACTCCAGCTGCTCCATGTGCATGAGGTCTTCCTTGACTGTCACTACAACTGGGAGCTGGTGATCTGGTGTATCTCCCTGACACTGTTTCTCCTGAGGTTTGTGACACTTGGATCAGAAACAAGTAAAAAGTACAGCAATACCTCAATACTACTTACAGAACAGGTGAGTTTATTCTGTAATCGACAGTCCAGTTGTATGCGTGTGAGAGGGAGACAGAGACACAGAGAGAGAGAGGACAAGTTGCCAAAATCAGTTCTGTTCTGTCGTGTATATTCCGGGGATCCAACTCAGGCCATCAGTCCTGGCAGAAAACACCTTTCCCCACTGAGCCATCTGATCAGCCCATGTGTACATACTAATTAAAGCATTTCTGTTCATTTCTTATTTTTCAGGAGCATATTTTTTATTTGATTAAGGTCATTCATGCTATGAAGCTAAGCTTACATTTTGATAGTACACAAGCCTTTCTTCAGTGTTTCTGCCTTGATTCAAATTTCAACTCTAATCTGCTGTTTTTATGTTCCATTTTCATTTGGCAGGAAGATAATAATATTTATAAAAATGATAGATTGTACATCATTAGTGGGATATGATGGCTTTGAATTGTAACACAACCACATTAGAGTAAATTTAAATTCTTGTTCAACAGAAAGAACAAAGCATAATAATTTTGATAATTGATTTTATTTTATATGAATTTGCTAAATAATTCCTCTTGTTATTTCATAAGAATTATACAAAAGAAATGTTTGCTAATGAGCTTGTTCGAATATTTTAGTTAGGAAGCGCTTGTGTTTTAAATACCCAGTAGTTAAATAGGCTCAATTAGATGGAACAGGAAAGTTATCCCTAAAGATAATTGTCTCTAACAGTCACTGGGTCTCATGGAATTAGATAGGTCAACCACTTCCTAAATTTGTTATGAGGCTGATGGCTTCTCCGTTCACCTCCTGCCCTCCTGCCCAGCTCCCCCATAGACTCACTACCCTGTGCTGGCTTACGTGTGGTTTGGGTTTGCCTTACTATGACTTCTGCCCTTGACGTAACCCGCTGTCCAGTTCACAGCACCTAGAACTTCTGGCAGAGATATCACTAGTCCTACCAGTCCACATGTTGACACTGTGGGGTTCTGATGGGGTTGTGGCTGCCTGAGTAAAGTGGGAAGATGGATCCAGTGGGTAAGCGTAGTATAGCAAGAGGCTTGGAGCTAGAGTCTTTTCGAAGAAAGTACCCCAGAAGTATCTACTAGAGAGTGGATAATAAAGATATGCAAATATTTGAATAACTTTAATAATTAAAAAAATCATGAGCCAATTTGTTGAATTTATTCTGTTGCTATTTATTCTCTAAGTTGATCTGGCCCTGAGAATACAATGTTTACCTTTTTAAGAGTTTTCTTATTGTAAAATAAGTTTATTATAAGATTTGAAATGTATAATAATGTATAAATATTAAAAACCATTTGTAGTATTAATATCCAGAGAACCACTATTAATATTGTGGTGACTATCTTTCAGATCTGTTTAAGAATGTATTTGTGGACTGGGGGTATAACTCATTGATAAAATGACTGTAGCATGCGTGAGGCCTGGGTTCAGTCCCCAATACTGCAAAAGAAAAGCATAAATGTTACAATTTTAAATGATTTTGCCTACGGGGCTCTTTTATATAAAAGATAAACCTCTACTTGAAAATGGAGAAGAAACCTAACAAAAAGGAGGAACTGACACTTGTGAATAATGTTTTAAAACTGGCTACTAAACTGTTGAAGGTAAGAGAAGAATTGAAATTGAGAGGAGTGTGCTGTTCTGATGCTGTATCTTAGTCTCTGTAGAGTCTGCCTTGTGTCTAGTTGTCATTACTACCTAAGTTGCTTCCAAATTACCTTTGAGCACATTTGTGCATTTTGTTTTGTTTTTAATTGCTTAAGTAATCCAAATAATTTCTTTGAAAAGTATGTTAAGGCATTTACGAATGTTGAGAGTATTATAGATACTCGTTTTTGCTGTGTGTGTGTTTAATCAGTTTCATCTAGAATACTAGGAAACATTTCACAAAAGATTAGAAGTTAACTCAGAAGTTGTTCATTTTGTATTTCATAGAGCAGTCTTCTGCTTGACCCAGGTTAGCTTAAAAAGCAATCATATATAGCCATTGTTTTATGTATGTATTGTCACTAACTATTCAATTTGAAAATCATTTTTGATAAATCAAAGACTGTAATAATGTGTTTGGTGTCATAATATCCTTGAGAATTAAAAAACAATCTTTTATTAATTTTACATCAAGGTCTTACTATGTAGCTCTGATTGGCTTGGTATGAGCTGGGTTGCCCAAGGTGACTTCAAACTTGTGGCAACTTCCTATCTCAGTCCCCGAGTGCTGGGATTGCAGGTGTCCCACCATGCCTGGCTCTCCAGGGATAATGCAGTAGGACATTTTGACCATTGCATTATTGTCTTGCTTTTCTTTGTTGAAACTAAAATCTATTTAAGAATGTTAATTTCTGTAACTAATTGAGCATACTACTTAGAGTTTCAAGTTTTCAGAGAATGGTATGAAATGAGTTGTGACTCAGTAATAGGGTTAGTGTAGAGTGTGACTCATAGGAAATTGGACATCAAAAAGATTCAGAGGAGGTAGGTAGAGGGATAATAAAATAGGTAATTATTAATTGCTGCCTTTTTAAAATTTCCTTTAAGTGGATCCTGAGGTAGATGGTAGTTTTTAAATAAGCATGAGAATACAGATACATATCTTCTCCCCGCCCCCCCCCCCAAAAAGCCAAATACCATGGGTTGATGATTTTCTTTTTGCTTTTGTGTTGGGTGTCTTCAGGGTGCCCTGTGGCTGACAGCAGGGACTGAGACTGTAAAGTGGAGATAGTCATAAGAGTAAGTTCAGGGCACAGCACTGGATCTTCTGGTCCAGCGCAGACTTGAGCCTGAGTGTGAACTGTACCTTCTCTCACTTTGAGCAGCCCAGAAACTCACAAGGCCTTGGTTAATTCTAGATGCCCTCCAGCCCATCTTTCCCTATCAGTACCACCCTGGGTGAGACCTTTGTCTCTTACTTGAGAATCCAGCACACAGAACTTAAAACATTCCTGCTTCTGTTGTTCTTTATCTTCCACTGTGCCAGCCCAGAGACCGCCCCCCACCTCCCCCCGCAATTCTGCCATGTCGGGTCCCCCCCCCCCCAGCTTAAGTTCCTTTAGAGTTAGTTGATGGTCAGATCTGCCTAAGGAGAAGCCAGCCCTCTAAGCCAGTGCACCCCCTTGTGTTGGGGCTCGAACAGTGCCCAGCAGCCCGAGGCACCTTCTCCAACTCTGGCTTCAGGAGTGCCTTCTTCAAGTGCTGCTCTAGTAATGTTAGTCTGCTTGTGACTCACTTTATGATTTGCATGCTTACTAAACTATCAAGCCCTTCAAGGGCTGAATTTTACCTTCCCAAAGTCCAGCATGATACCTGTCATATAACAGACCTTTTAATATTTGAATCTCCAGTTAATTAGTTAATTGTATATTTGAAGATGATTGACTCTTTTAGCTTCTGTTCCAGCTCTTACCCCTAAATGCATTCTCTAATCTCCTATAGCTAGTAGGTGAAGACTTTACTCATTTGTAACAAGAATTGAAGCAAAAAATTTATAAAACTTATTTTAAAGGAAGTCACTTTCCTTGAAAACAAATTAACACCACCATTAAATTTTACTTATTTCAAATTTAGATAAGTTTGTATTTTCTAAAAGTATCCATAATTTATAACTTCATGAATAGTGATTTTTTTTAATACACTGGGGATTTAGTTACTGGAAATTGTTACAGGACCTAAGACTAACATCTTGTCTGCTCTGCTAGGAATTGGACAGTCCCTTCAGGTTGTACGGACTCACCATGAACCCGCTGCTCTACAACATCACCCAGGTTGTCATCCTGTCAGCTGTCTCTGGGGTCATCAGTGACCTGCTTGGATTTAATTTAAAGGTAAAAGCCTGCATGTTTTGTTTTGTTTTCTTTAACCCTGTTACCCTTTTGAGATTTCACATGCATACTGGGGTTGTTTTGGCAAGTTTGTATAGTTAATAACAGTGGCTACACATTTAACTTCAGGGATTTACATATAGCCATGGATTCTCATATTGATAGAACTTCTAATTTGGAACAGAATTCATTATATATAGGACTCTTCTAGGGTAAGAGGAAGTATTTATTTTTCCTCATTAATTGAAACAGGTTCTAATGATTCAACAAAAAGAGCCATATTCTTTTGTTGGCCAAAAATGTATTATTTATATAGTGATGGATATATCCTCCATACATGCACAAATGTTAGTAAGGGTTAGAAAGAGCACATTAAACAAGTATTAGATATATATTGACATTTCTCAGGAAAGCAAACAAGAGAAATCTGATTTTCACCACCATATTTCTGATGAGTTCTTACAGAAGGCTAAAGGTGCTCAAATACTACATTCTGCACCTGGGAGTGGAGTATAAGGACAGTGTGTAGCAGGACGTAAGCTTCTATATTAATAATGGTCATGACTTGTCATTTTTTCTCTATAGCTGTGGAAGATTAAATCGTGACAGTTGAGAGAACATGAAGATGTAGCCCGTGTTCCAGAGCATGAGTGCTGATGAAGCTGTCTGGAAGCAGTCACTGGTTCTGCTCCAGGAGGCTGCTGGGAATGAAGTGTTTACATCAGACTGTATTGTGCAATTCTTATATTTATTTTGCTTGTTTACTGTTTTTGTTGTTGTTGTTGTGTGTGTGTGTGTGTTTATGTTTCTTTCTTATTCTTTTTTTTTATATATTGATTTTAGTCTGTTTGAAGCATAGACGTTCTTAGTTGTTGAAAGGGTGACAAAACTGATCCAGACACCTGAGGTCCTGGTAATTGTTCATAAATAATTGACAAACAAATTGTGACAATAGAAGCCATTGCTCAGCACTGTCTCTCCATCCATCAGTGCCGTGGACTTGCCTTACTTGAGGAAAGCTTCAACTCTGAAATAGTGCATTGGACTCCGCTAAATACAGAGTGCATTTTCTTTGGTAAACCAGGATCCACTCAGGATCTCTATTGCAGAACAATGCTGGGACCTGAACTAATGAAGCTGCAGTTGAAGCACCTGTCAGTATTAATTTATGGTGTTATGTAACAGGTCAACAAGTGCTCTTTGATAATAAAACTCTTAATGGAGCAATAATTGTAAATGGTTACCATACTGTAAAATACTTTGATAAAAATTAATTAGTAATAAATGTATTTATTTGAAACATTGAGCTGTTTGCACAGCTCCAACTGTGCATGCTCAAAATGTGCACTTTTTAAAATTGTTACTTTTGATGTATATCTTTATGTGGGATATGTTACAGTGTACTAGGGCATAATATGGTATCCTTTTGAGTGAGGTCTATTCTCATCTCACAAGTGAAGTGCCTACTGCTGTTACTCAAGTACGTTGTGTTTACTCAAAAGAATTTCCCATGGTACACTATAGCGTATGCTGTTCCTACCACACTTAAGTAAAGCTTACGAATAAAGTTAAGAACCAACAAAATATGTGATTGCTAGTTATAAAGTTTCCAAATTTTCTGAAAAGACAGCTTCATTCTACCACTCCTAGCCTCTAAATTTAATCTGGTGCACCCCTCCTCCAGCTCCATTATATAAGGGCTATTTTTAGATGCTTTTAACATGGAAAGCTAGCTTCTCTCCCTTCAGTAACCTGTCAAGTGTCCAGAGGGAGCTTATCATGTTTCCTGTTAGGTAAATAGGGCAAATATGATAGTCCCCTGCATCTGGCCTTGATTCTTGTTGTTACATTTGTACAATCAGTAGTGTTTTAAGAATTACATGAAACAAAATGTTTTTGTGATTACTTTGTTTAAGCCAAGCATTTGGTTTCTAAAACAAAGAATTTAGTTGAAACAATCTAGAATTTTCTTGGTGCAAAGTCATATTGAATATATTCATATTTTTAGCATATTTTAAGGAATTTAAATAATTAATTGTAAATAATTTATTTGATCGGTGCAGTTCTAATTCCCAAATCACTCTTAATATCAGGAATGTGCAGAGAACAGAGCCGTGTGATACAATGTTGCTCTTCCCATTCCTTTGACCAGCTTCAGTTCAGCCTCATTGTAGAGTGCTCTTTGCATAGGAAACAGCAGACAGCATTGTGTTCCATTTGCCTGTGTTCTAATATGTCCAATAATGACCAAAGTGCATTCTGAGTATTTTCAAGGAATGTATTACCAGAGCTTTAAGAACATAAACTTAGTTTCTCATGTGAAGAACTAGGCTTTGTCTGATACGTTTCGTCCTCTATTGTCTGATGTTGTTTTTAGGCACTATATTTTATAAACTTTTTCAGAATAAGGTACATACCTATACAGAACTTAACATTTTGCACAGACTATATCAAATATATTTTGAGAAAAAAAAGTACAGCATGAGTTCTGTTAGGAATAAAAAGTTGAAATTATTGTATCTTACAAAAACTTATTTCAGAATATTTTTGAGAAAAGTAGCTGAGTATACTGACTTAGAAAAATGCTTGCTTTAGGTCGCAGTTCTGTTTGACATAGACTTGGGAGTTGAATGTACAGTATAACTGTCAGCAACATGATATCTTGACTGTGCCATTAATGTGGGCAACAGTAGAATGCTAAAAGGAAAATGTTTTAAGCAGTTCATAATGTTAACAGAACCATTTCAAAGTAGTAAGTTGACGTCACTGCCTTTAAGAATACCATGAATGTAAGAAGTTGAGATTGTAACATACCACATCATAGAGAAAAAGAAGTTCAGATGTAGAATTATGGCAGATGTTGTGTGCTGTTTCTTTGCCGCGTGTTGTTTTTGAAAATTTGAACAGCAAGTTTAAAATAAAACCTTCTATGACTGACAGTTGTGTGTGTGCTGTTTTAAGTCACATGTGTGGGATGATTTTGTGTTTGCTGTAGCATAAACCCCAGTTTATACCCTTTAGACAAGGGGTGGTGAACATAAAGTTTTAATGATTTCTTGACACTCCGGATTTTGTTTAAGTCCTGGTAACAGGATAGGGTAACAGTATACACACTCAGGATGCTTTGACATGGGTGATACTTGCCCCTTCTTACTGGAGTGTAGGACACTGTTGCCTGAGATGTTGAAGTTCAGTAGCAGGACAGTGATATTTTAAACACAGTTTTGCCACATAAATCACACTGAGAGATCATGGCCAGCAAGGTGGTTAAATGTTCAAATATATATTACCTAATTGACACAAACGTCCTTGGTGCCCACTTTATTCAGGAATAGTCACATGTGCTTTCAAACCTACTTTAAGCTTAGAATTGGCTCTTTAAGAAAGGAGTCTGATGTAGATCTCATCCATTTCTCTGTCATTGGGTGATCCCTGTGTCTTTCTTAGGGTCCTCTTTACTAGGTAGCCTCCCTGGAGTTGTGAGTTGCAGTTTGGTTATCCTTTGCTTTACATCTAGTATCCACTTAATGAGTGAGTGCATACCATGTTTGTCTTTCTGAGTCTGGGTTACCTCACTCAGGATGATATTTTCTAGTTCCATCCATTTGCCTGCAAACCTCATGATGTCATTGTTTTTCTCTGCTGAGTAGTACTCCATTGTGTATATGTACCACATTTTATTTATCCATTCTTCAGTTGAAGGGCATCTAGGTTGTTTCCAGGTCCTGGCTATTAGAAATAATGCAGCTATGAACATAGTTGAGCATGTGTCCTTGTGGTATGATTGAGCATTCCTTGGGTATATGCCCAAGAGTGGTATAGCTGGGTCTTGAGGGAGGTTGATTCCCATTTTTCTAAGAAAGCGCCATATTGATTTCCAAAGTGGCTGTACAAGTGGGACCGGAACCTGTCCTTGGTGCATGAGCTGGCTTTTTGGAACCTAGGGCCTATGCTGAGACAATTTGCTCAGCCTTGGTGCAGGGAGGAGGGGACCAGACCTGCCTCAACTGAATCTACCAGGCTGGGCTGACTCCCCAGGGGAGATCTGGCCTTGGAGGAGGTGGGAATGGGGGGGGGGTGGATTGGGGAGGAAGGCTGGGGGGTGGGAGGAGGGAGGACAGGGGAATCCATGGCTGATATGTAAAATTAAATTAATTATAAAATAAAAATATTTTTTAAAAAAGGAGTCTGAGACTTCAGGAATAGCAATATGGCTAGCACTTCTTTCATTCACCTAGTCCCAACTTTCTCCTGCCATCCTACAAAAATAGCACAAATGCTTATCCTGTATCACTGTGCAGCATTCCCCCACAAAGTATTTACTTTCTGGGGAATCTAGGAGGCTTCTGGGATTAAGAAAGCCCTCTCCATAGCACCCCACACATTCTATCAGTTACCAACCAAGAGTGTCACTAACTCAGTCCAGCACTCCACCCAAAACAGCATGAGATTCCACAGGTTGGAGCACAGCCCTACAAGATTCCTGTCCTTCAGAGCCAAGCCGAGCTCAGTAGTGGGATGTCTGCTTCTGAAAACCGGGTCCAGAAACGTGTTCCTGTGGTTTGCTTAGTTTGCCTAAGCAGTTCCTAAAATTCAGGGAAGGTTTTCCAAAAAGGACATCAGAAAGAGTGAAGATGGAAGAGGGACCAAGGGCAAAGAGCAGTGGCCCTCTCTGGGGCCACCTCCAGCACCCTCCACCTCTTCCGACATCAGGAAATTCTCTGAATTCTGCAACTAGAAACTATGGGAGCATTATCACATAACTACATGGTGTGCTCTGTCAGTCCCTTTCTGGCTCCTTACCTCTTTCTGTAGGACATGAAATGGGATTGAAAGCTCTAAGCTTGTTTATAATATGGCTTGGTCTTTCTAAGGAGTAGATGAATGGCTTGAGTCCAAGTTCCTTACACACTACCTCATGCAAAGGCCCCAGTGGAGAGATAAACAGGCCACAAAAATAGGTGAAGCTTGTCCAAGGTTGCATAGGTAACGACAGAACTCACACGTTCCAGGTTCCCACGCAGGTGTAATCTGGTGTCTGTAACGTCACTCTCTTCTTAACTTCTTAAGGCTAATATTTAGCCATAAAAAAAATACTCTGGGACAAACAAACTGAAAAATTACCTGCCTGTATTCCTTGTGAGCTTGTGTGTAAACTAACCAACCTCAGCAGGAAAAGAGTCATAATTGACCTTGCCATGGCCTCTCTATGTTGATTTGACTATGTGCCCTCCTTAAAGAACATTGTTTCACAGTCTTCAATCTCTCATCTTGGGCTTTCTTTTTAATTTTTAAGCATGTAATGGATTTTGTCATGCCTTTTTCTTTTTTGGATTTTGGAGACAAGGTTTCTTTTTGTAGCCTTGGCTGTCCTGGTCACCTTGTACACCAGGCAGGCTGGTCTTGAACTCACGGAGATCTGCCATTATGGCATTTTCATACATACATATATCATACTTCAGTTCACTCCTCCTTCACTACACTCCCCAAGCTCTGGTTTTCTCAGCTGTAGGCTGTGGGTGGTAATACCTCTCTTTGGGGCTATGAGAAGTGTCTAAGGACACAGGCTGGACACTTAGCAGAAGAGCTGATAAAGTGGTGGTATAGAGAGACTCACCCTTCCCCTTTCTCAACAAGACAAATAAGTAGTGGCCTGGGTGAATTGACAAAAATTTCAAGATAAACCATTTGTGTTAAAATGTCAAATGCCCCCTGCCAATTAAAAGTCGTGCCTCATCTAAATGACGGAGATGAGGTCTTTTACAAGAAACCATGATTTGATTACTTTTCTTTCTAATGATGGGACTTGAAATTATGTTAAGCAAAATAACTCACATATTGCATACTTTGTCTCTTGTGAAATTTGGGTTTAAATACATGTGTTTTTACATTTAGTATACATTATAGGACATGGAAGTAGAAAGGGCACTGGGAGAACGTATGAGGAAATTAAAGTGGAGAGACGATAGCTCCGGAGAGCAGAAGAGAACGCTGTGGAGGAAAGACGGCAAGAGGGGGCAGGTGGAGGCAGTGAGCAGGGCAGGGTGAGCAAGAACACACTGATCACACGAAAACCATTTCTTTGCCAACTAAAATTAAGTTTTTAAAATAGGGAAAAAGTTACCCCGGGCTGGTGAGATGGATGGTTCATTAGGTTAAGGCACTTGCTACCAATCCCTGGGACCCTGGTGGGGGTCTTCCACAAGTTGTCCTCTGGTGTGTGTGTGTGTGTGACACTAAATAAATGTAATTTAAAAAAAAAAAAAAAAAGCTTCGTCTCTTTGGATCCCAGTGAGTCTGTGAATAACTGCCAGTTTGCAGATGCTTCTGCCGGATTCTGGGGTACGTGCTCTGTCCATATCCCCTCATTGTTAGCTCTGTCTCCTGTACCAACACCCTGGCACAGTGGTTCCCAAGCTTCCTAATGCTGCGACCCTTCGTATTGTGGGGACCCCAGCCATAAAGTTATTTTTATTGCTACTTCATAACTGTAATTTTGCTGCTGTTATGAATTGTGATGTAACTATCTGTGTTTTCCGATGGTCTTAGGTGACTCCTGTGACTCGGGTGACCCCCAGGTTGAGAACTGCTGTCTTACCTCCTGCCTGTTTTCAGTCCTCCACTTCATATTGCTCACTCTGCACACAGGGCTTGACTGTGTACCCATCATGCTGATCAAGGTATTGCTGGGACCTGAGTCTCACACTTGGCAATGCTGTTTCTTCCCATCAGTTTCATGCCCATGTACAGGCTTCCCACAATGGCTCTTCCAACCCTCCTCACCACCTTCACACTTCTCTGTCAGCCCTTCACTACTGGCATTTCCCCTGTAGCTTTCTTGGAAAATGGAGATAGCTCCCAAAAAGTAGTCCTGTCATTCTCTCCCTGCTTCAGCTGCCTGAGACATTGCTCTGCAAAACCAACTCTGTTCCTGCCCACCTCTACAATGCAGCTCAAACGTCCTCCTCTTGTGAGTCTGGAGTGTGATAGAGCAGTTGGATGTGAGGGTTGGGTGACTTGAGCTTGCTGCCCTCTGCTCATGTCGGGAAGGAACTTTTTTTCTGTAGTTACCAAGCTTTGCCTGCCTCTGCTGATTTCCTCTGTCTTAGCTGGATAGTGGGAGATTGGTGCCTACCCTAAAGCAACCCACCTCTCTGTGGACTATTGCATATGCTATGGGACTTGCCAGCATGAACACTTTACCCAGTTGAGGCCTCTTGTCCTTGGTGGTGATTTGCAGACAAAGCAGTTGCTCTTACTACAGAGCTGAGTTAGAGCAGTGTCAACTGGGATAAAGGCTAGGAAAGCAAAGGCCGTGGATGCCATGAGTTAAGGCAAACCATAAAGCAGAAAGGAGGAGAAGAGAGAAAAGCCAGAAACTACCTTGAGTTGCAGAGCAGTGAGAGTGGACAGAAGGTTGTCATCAGTGAGAGTGGACGGGAGGTTGTCATCAGTGAGAGTGGACGGGAGGTTGTCATCAGTGAGGGTGGACGGGAGGTTGTCATCAGTGAGGGTGGACGGGAGGTTGTGGAGCAGTGAGGGTGGACAGGAGGTTGTCAGAGCAGCCAGGGTGGACAGGAGGTTGCTGGAAGGCTGTGCTGCCTTAGAGCTCACCTTAGATTGCTATAGCCTTGACCTGTATCCTATACCAGATGTATCCACTTATCCTTACAGTCTGCATACCCTTGTTGCTTAGACTAAGTGAAGGAATTTAACCTGAGAAGAGCTCAGGCAGATGGCTGATCAACCCCAAGCCTTTCCCCTTTCTAATTAGTTCTGAGCATCTTTTCCCTCCTTGTGAGGTGAATGTAGTTGTTTTCTCTACCAATTACAGAAAGTGGAGTCTACACTTTCAACACATTCACACCTCCTATGACTACAAAATCCCAATGTCAAATGTTCTCATAGTCCTTTTGATGATATTCAACAAATGATGTAGAATCTGATTGGCTTGCATTTCTTTTGTCTTCAATGCTAAGTCCATCTCTCACTCTTAACAAAATGACTGTCTCTAGTTATGTTTTAATATTCTTGATAGGTTTTAAGTGATTATGCTTTAATCTTAGTCAAATCCTGCAAGTTTTGATCAGTTATGTATAAAAGGGATTTATTTTTCCCAACTTTGGAACTAGGGGAAGTGGTTTATGGTAAAGTAGACTGATTTCTGAGTGTGGTGGCCAGTTTGCCTCCCTTGAAATCTATACCCAGTATTCTGTTTGCAGATGCATTTGTTTATTTTGCTTGGAAATGCAGACTTTGAGTAGATAGGTCTTATGCTTTCTATTCATAACCATCTTCTTGCTATTAGAATTGCTGGTTTAGTATAATGGTACTGAAAGATCATTATATTATGAATTCCACCCCATTGAACAGTATAACCCACCAACACCACCTTCAGGTTCAGTTGGGTCTACTAACCAAAGATCATCATAGCTGGCCTTGTTGACTGTTTATGTACCCTTTGGGGATGAGGGAACGGAAAGGGTCATGGACTCTCATCTGATTATCCAGCCAGTCCTCTCAGCCAGTTGTATGCAATTCTGCTCTGATTTGCACATGGCCTCTGGGCCTCTAGAAAGGGCTAGAAGATACAGGCAGGGAAGGATTAAAGTGAGGGAACTCTTATGTACACAGCCATGGGCATCCTGGGTGCAGAGCGTCGAGAGTGGCTGCTTGAACTCACCCACCACCTGCCTGTAACCCATCACTCACTGCTCTCCAAGTAAGCCTGGTAAGCTCATTGGTTCCCCCAGGGTGAACTTTGGTGGAATCGAGCTTTGGTTTGTCAGTGGGACTGTAGGAAGAAAGGGCAGACGTTCTTTATGTCTTCCAGGGAAGGAATTTTAGCAACACACTGGGAAAAGATGTTAGGATAAGAAACCAGCCTAGAAAATGAGGTAAAGAGATCAAGCCAGTTGGAATGTCCAGTTTTATAGCTTTTCATACATTCTGTGGATACTTTTCTAATATGTTAGCCACTGAGCTAGGTGCTAGAGATAATAGAAGTTAAAATGAAGTCCCTTCTTTCCTTTAACTTGGAGGCCAAGATAGAACTGTATACAGAATTGAATGGTGGAATAATTTGGGATATCTGCTACTGGAAAAGACTCAACGGAATGGGTCTTTCCAACCACAGTTTTAAAGAGCTGGTTGCTTGGTTCTATTTTATGACTCACTATCTCCCCTCTGAGTGTCATATTGCTTTTGGGGGAGCTTGGTTGAAAAGAGAAATGTAAACTCCTGAAGACATCACCACAGGCAAGCATCAATTTGGGAGTCTGGTAGACTGCATATTTCTTGGCATTCCTAGCCCTAGTAGCCAGTATCTTAGTATACACAATACTAACCTTGTTGTGTTATCCATTGGCTTTTTGTAGCAAGCACCAGCTGTGAGTGCACCTGCAGTTCATGTTCTACTATTGGATTAGTGCTAGAGATCTGCTTTGTCCTGTTCACAGCAGCTTCACAAGTGCCTAAGAATGTGCGTAACAACTTCACAACACTGAAGAAAGAACTGAAGAGAGCTGAAGCCCCAAAGACCTTCCAGGCTCACGGAAAGAATAGCCTGCTAAATGGCACCAGTACCAAAAATGACTTGTAGATTCTCCATCTGAATCCCACATTTTTCATGGAAATTTTTAAAAATCCTAAAACTCATGTGGAAGCAAAGAAGAGTCCAAGTAGCCAAAACAATCATGAGCAAAAAGAACAGTGCTGGGCTTTCCTGATACCTGTTTTCAAGTTTTACTATAGAGCTGTAGTAGCAAAACAGCATGGCACTAGCACAGATAGGCAGAGACTGGAGGGATGCAATGGGGACCCAGAGGCAGTCACACAACTACAACCACTAGAGTGTGCTGTGGATATCGCTCTCTATGCTGTGAATGTGTTGCTCTGATTGGTAAATAAATAAAGTGCTGATTGGCCAGTAGTCAGGCAGGAAGTATAGGCAGGACAAGCAGAGAGAAGAATTCTGGGAACAGGAAGGCTGAGTGAGGAGACACTGCCAGCTGCCGCCATGAGAAGCAAGATATAAAGATACCAGTAAGCCACAAGCCATGTGGCAAGGTATAGATTTATAGGAATGGGTTAATTTAAGATGTAAGATCTAGTTAGCAAGAAGCCTGAGCCATTAGGCCATACAGTTTTAATTAATATAAGCCTCTGTGTGCTTTATTTGGGTCTGAGTGGCTGTGGGCCCAGGCGGGACTGGAGAAAACTCCAGCTACAAGAGTTTGACAAAGTAGCCAAAAACATACATTGTAGAAAAAATATATACAAATAATATATATGATGTGAAAATAGAAATTAGACTGTCTTGGGGGAAAGACAGGGGCTAGTGAGGGAAGGGTGTAAGGGGTGACCATGGTCATGTACATGTGATATACTTGAATGAAAATGTCTTAATGAAACTCACTATGTACAATAAATATGAAAAATTTTAAATGCCAATGAAAACTGTTAAAACAATAGAAAATAAGGCTTTAGGCAGAATCACTTGGATTAATGTTTATAGAAAAATTTTTAAATGGAAATCTCCATTTGTGTTTAAGCTCACGACAGCTAACAAGCGCAGGTGCCTGGATTATTTTTAGGACTGAAGAATCCACAGCCTCTACTACCACAGTGTGTCTAGTTCCTTTATGCTCATCAGCCACCATCTCTCAGTGCAAGTCAAACTCCTATCTGTCGCACTGGCCCTGGTGTGCACCTCATGGCAGCTGTTGAATTCCTGGACGCCAATTGCAGGGTCTTCTGTTGGGAGAAATAGTGCTGTGCCTTCAATAGCTGTCCTGACTAGAGGGAACATTTTGGGGGCAGGCAGTCTAGAGCAGACATTTTCTCCTCACCATGCCCCATCACATTAGCAAATTAGGCTTCTCCCCTGGCTGATCCCACGTGAGCTGTCATCGGCTCACACTTTTAAACAGAGCCTGGCTGTCCACATGTGGCTCTCTTCAGTTCAGGTTTTTGTAGTTCCCTGATGCCTGTCTTCACTCAGCCGTTTCGCCATCTGACCAGGGACATCTCATTAACAGGTCCCTATTTAAAACTGCCCCATCGCTCTACGCAGGTCTTGAAGCACAGCTCTTGTGACTGTCTCTCGATTGCTTGCAAGCTTGCCTCCTTCTGAGCAGTGACCCCCAGGCTGGCTGATGGGATCCTGGACTGCTCGCCCCTCAACCTTCCCTTGGTGCTCCAGTTCCTAGCAGGAAGAAAACTGAAGGCCGCCATCCCGGACAATGACAACACTTTTGCACTTGATGATTTGTAGATCGTCCCGTTTGACCCTTTGTTTCTAGCTTACTTTATCGTCTTTAAACATCTTGCGAAACTCTAGGTCTGCTTGTAATTTAAACCTCCGTGCCCTCTCTAACCTCATTGAGCATTAATGGAACTAGGTCATAAACTGCTGTTTGTGTCAGCCCAGGTCTGTACGCACTGAAACAGACAGTGTGGGCATTTAACAGATGCTCACTGGAGGGCAGATAACAGGAACCAAGGTGTGTTTTTGTAGACTCTGACCTCTTCATGATGGATGGACTCTAAGTCTGTTTATAAGAATGACCCAGAAACTTTAAAAACACCCACTGACACCTGCTGCGTCCTTTGCATGGCTTCAGGGACTTGAACCTGACTAGAGTTGTGAGGGAATGAAGAAATGACAGGCACACGGAGAGCTGGGATCAGCTGGAGAACAACCAGAGCAGCCTAGACGCTCACAGTGTTTATCATATTGAGTTAACAGAGAGGCTGGGTTATTACATGCAGATAAACAAGGAGCAGGGTTGATGATATACAGCTGGATCAAGGAGGCAGATGTAGTTAATTTCAGCAGGAGCCATCTCTGTAAGGGAGCAGTCTGCAGGCGGTAAATCTCCCGGGGAAGAACGCACACACTGTCAACACTCGCACTCAGTTCCGAGGAAGGCTTTGACACCCCTCTCAGCCCAAGACTGTAGGCTCCTTGATGTAGCTGTGCCTATGCTAACAACACTTTCCCTCAGGACTTCATTACTCAGAAGCAGAAATCCCTACCAGCTTCTACTGAGCAGCATATTTACAATATTTGCAAAAGTTTAAAATAACTCCACTCAAGCCATTTTGTATTTCTTTTCTTTTCGGTTCTGGAAAACATAGTTGTGTTAGTTTGAATGTAATTGGCCCCCACAAGCTCATAGGGAGGTGTTGCTTTTTGGGAGTAGGTGTGGCCTTGTTGGAGGAAGTGTGTCCCTGTGGGGGTGAGCTTTGAGGTTTCCAATGCTCAAGATACTGCCCATTGTATGAGTCCACTTCCTGTTGCCGTCTGATCAAGATGTAGCCAGCACCGTGTCTGCCTGCACACCACCATGCTCCCCAACATGATGATAATGGACGGAACCTCTGAACTGTAAGTGAGCCACCACAGCTAAATGTTTTCCTTTATAAGAGTTGCTGAGGTCATGGTGTCTCTTCACAGCAATAGAAACCCTAAGACACTAGTTTTCATTAAAATATTTATATAAACATGTTGCTGGTTTCTCTTATCAATATAACTAAATCTTTAAATATTTTCTCAGATTAATTTTAAATATAGTAAATATTGATTAAAAATAGCTCATCCCAGCTCTTTGGGTTCCTTGGCAATTTTTGTGAGCTGGGGGGATGGCTCAGTTCTCAAATTACTAGCCACATAAGCATGAGGACCCACCCGTGTTCGGGTCCCTGGCACCGATGTAAACAGATGAGCTAGCCCACACTTGTAATTTCAGCGGAAGTAGCAAAGACAGATGGATTGATGGAGCTTTCTGGCCAGCCAACTAGCCAATCAGTGAGCAACTGTGTCTCAAGAACTAGAGAAGTGGTTAAGGAAGATACCCTACATCCTCTGTCTGGCCTTCATGTGTACTGCCCCCCCCCCCATTTTTTTTAAGTGGAAAAGTGTCTGGAGACCAAGACTCTGAGAACAACTGATCTCCTGTTTGGCTACTTGAACTGAAAGATTGGGTAACTTTGGTGTTGAAAACACCCACAAATATCAAAAGCAAGACACATAGCCAGAGAGGAGGAAGACATACAGATACAGCAAAAGCTAAGCAGCCATTGGTTCTTGAGATATGATATTAATGAGACATAGTTATAGTTATTAGTTTATATTTTTATATATAATTATATTAATTAGAATATTATAATTATACCATTATATATCATATATATGATATTTAACATATCACATACATCACACAATATATAACATGTTATATAATTATGTATGTTATATATAGTTTAACATGTAAATATAATTATATTAATTAAATATTAATGAGGTGTAGTTATAACTCCTTACTTTTGGAATCTTTGAGGTAATACTGAAAGTGTTTTATTTAAGAAAAACGTAACCAAAATGAAAAATTTAGGCACAGTGAGACTGAGCAGGATAATTCTGGAGTCTGGAAACCTGAAGCTCTATGAAAGGCTGGCCGTGTATATGCCGTGAAACTGCTCTACAAGGCTACAGGTCTGGGCAGCTCAGCAAAGGGATCTCTAGCCTTGTTTGCTGTGGTCGTTTTCATTATCCTGGTTGTTTTATTGACACAGCGTTTGAAGAACCTGGACTTCCTCTTGCATCAATATTTAATCTGGGTCAGCACCCCTCTGGGATTTGGTTTCCCCACTTTTATAAAATGGGCGTCAGAAAGCTTTCCAGGTAAAAGGAACCTGTGTCTCATTACCTGAGCACGGAGCGCGCTCGTTGACTCACTTGCTGGAAAGCCAGTCCAGGCTAGCACTGGCTCTGCTGTAATTGGACGCAGAGTGTGGTCTCTGTTTTTCCTTCTCTTTAATTTCTGCCTTCTGTCTGCTCCAGTCAGGAGCTCTGCTTTGTTCTCAGCCAAGTCTTTCCCATTCATCTGGGAAGCATGTCCCCTTCCCCACAAATAAAACAGACCCCAAATTCATGTGGCCATTTGAGCTTATAAGCTCAGAGCCACGTAGAATAGGCATTCTCCTGGCACTCTCGGCTCCAATCCCTTCAAGACTCTCACTGGAGCCAGGCATGGTAGCTTGTGCCTGTAAGGGAGGCTGAAGCAGGGGGATTACAAGTTTGAGGCCAGTCTGGGCTTAAACCAGTGTTTAAGGCTGAGCAATGTAAGTTTCTGACTCAAAATAAAATTTTTTAAAAGACTCCTATTGGTTTTGCTTAGTTCTTCTGTTTATTTTCCATGGTCAGAAAATACCACGGGTGGCCAGAGAGCATCACGTGTCAGCCCTTCGCACTGGCATTTACTGTCCCTTCAGAATCGGAGGGAGAGGAACAAGGCACATTGAAGGACAAAAGGGCACCCTGAGGACTGTACCCTGTACCCTGAAGAAGTCATAACACGAAGCAAACTCTGCCTGTGACACGTTTGAGATCTTGAAGACATAACCCCCAGGCTAGTACAGCGCTGTTCAGAGTCTCGTTTTCACTCAGTCTCTCACCAGCTTTGGTGATGGCAGGAACAGACAGAACAGAGCCAGCTGAACCGATGGCGCTCCCTCCAGCGTTTCCAGCCATGCCTCTCTTCAATTCTAAATCTTTCCTGCCTGACTTCTCTGTAACCCTGAGGTAAAACAGAGATGTGGAATCAGAGTTGATATATTAAAAAAAAAAAAAAACAAAACAACTACAAATCGCTAGAAAAGTGAAGGGGATCTCTTGATGTGGAATTGGATTTAATCTTTAGTTGAGTAATCATATCCGGCCTCCTTGGGAGTACAGAGTGAAGTGAAGTATAGGTGAAGGATTTATTCACTGAGCTGGAAATATTCAGCATGCAAGGCACATCCTGCTCTTTCAGAAGTAGCAACCTTCTAAAAAGCTCGCTCCACTAATTCATTTGAGGGTCTCTTCCGAAAGTACAGACTACAGATGCAGAGTCTGAATCTGTTTATGCAGAAAAGTAATCTTCATTGTCGTTTCAGTCGTCATTTCAGAAAGCAGCTTGTCACCTGGATGTTGGGTTTAAATCAGTATTAACAGAGTGAAAAGCAACATGCCAAGTAGCTACTATGCTCTAGAATATTCAAGCCAAGGGATTTGCATTTAGAATTAAATTGTGAGGCTCTGCACCTCCTAGAGATCCAGAGAGAGGTCATAGTTCAGCAAGGAGAGACTGCAGTTTTCATTATCATGTGCCAATAAGTGAGTAGGCTGCAGGGGAGAAAGACAACAGAAAGTTGGCAGCTGATCCCCAAGCCCAGAGCGTGTTCATCTGCCTCTGTTCTCCTCCACTCCATTGCTCCGGTCTTCTGCACTAAGCATGCCCCCTTTCGCCATGAAAATAATTTTCAATGTGAATGTTATGTCAGCTGTAATCTTAGCTCTCAGATGGCAAAGGCAAGACCACCACAATTCTGAGGCCAGTCTGGTTTACACAGGGAAGCTCTCTGTCAAAAATAAATCAGAATAAGAATTTTTAAATGTTACATCAACACTGACTTGTAAAAGTTCTTGGCATGTATCAAATGTGCTCAGAAAAGTTATACCGACTGAATAGGACTGCCTGACCTGCAGGGAGGGCCTTGGCTTGAATCAGTTCTGTCCTGACTGGGCAGAAAAGGTTCCTGTGGGGTGATTTGTGCATGAATGCTCTGAGGCTCTGAAGAGGAGTCCAGGGCCATTCCAGAGCTTGAAGTTTAGGTCTTTGATTTCCAAGGGTTTAGAATGAATCCAAATGAAGTCTCTCACCCCACTTCTGGGAGTGAGGGAGAGGCATATCCTGAGTGAGAGGGGAGAGAGAGCCATGAACTCACTGTTCATACCCCTGACTTGGAAGCCGACTCTTTATCACCAAGCCCCTGTCTAGGCTGTGCTCATCAAGGCCAACAGAACTCACTCACTGGCAGCTGCAGGCTCAGATGCCAGGTTTGGTTTGGGGTCCACTAAGAGGAAGGCCCTGTGGGTGGGTTCTTGTGAGAACAGGGCTGTCGGCAGAGTTGTCTTCTCTGCCTCAGGCCCTGGGAACTGCTGTTTGTGACTCAGAACCTTCTTATTCTAGAACAGTCATGAGCAGAAACTTGCTAAAGTTCTGCTCACCCATGCTGGCCCCAGACCCCTGAGCTCTTAACAGAAGCCACTTTTTTGCCCCAAGGTTTCATTTTCTCATAGCATTAAAGTGGGGATCTTATTAGAAGACTTAAGATATTAAATGTGGGTAAATAGAAGTTTAGCAGTAGAGATTGCTTAATGAATGAGTTATTATAATTATGGCCTAAGTCACGTAATCAGCTGTCACATAATGGCAATTTTATCAGTGATGAGCCACCTGTGAATATGGCCAGTGTGACTTCATAAGATTTTATTGCCTCTTTCAAACCATAGTTCACTTTTTGCTTTTGAGATAGGATCTCACTGTGTAGCTCAGGCTGGTCTCAAACCCCTCAGCCTACCACCTAAGCCTTCTAAGTGCTAGGATTACAGACCTACACCACCATGTCCAGCTTTCCCACCTGCCGTAATTTATGTAAGACCATAGTTATGATGTCTGACAGTGACAGCATAGTCTGATGTGGTATCAGAATATGTCCTCATCATTAAGTGACCTGTACAAAGTAAGTTTCATACTTCATAGATATTTGTATCAGACTCAAATCCTGTTTGTTAGGTTCTCATTGGGCTGTTAACTATTGTTCATCCCAGAACATTGTCTTGAAAGTATAGCACGCCAGCTAAAGCCAGCTGGCGCCACCATCTCTTGATGACTCCGTCACCTTGGGAAACTTAAATGCACTTAGTCATAGGAAGTGCTAACAAAATGATGCATGATGCATCAGCATCATGAGTTTTGACATTCAAATGTTCTGAGGTGCTTTTCCTGGAGGAGGAAGGGGAACCCTATGGAACCTACCAATTCTATAGTATGATTTCTCTCTTATGAGCTTGGTTGCTACATTTTTCTTTGGTCGGTAAAACCACATTTGAGGAAGATACAGTCACTTCCTGTTTCTCTACTAAAGCACATGTTTGAGAAAACAGAAGCCTAGGTACACCCGAGGTTATCAGAAACTAAATGTACAGTGGGCTGCCATGGAGCGGGCGACCCAAAAGAAAATGAAGTCCTTATGATTTTTTAATTATATCATAAACATGGATAATCTTCCTATGTTCCACATGCAGTGATTGAACCCAAGATCTCCAGCATGCCAGCCACGTGTTCTGCCTCTCAATCATATTCTGCAAAATTAAAATGAGGAAATGGATACAGCTTATTCCACCCTCTAGTCAGAAATCATCCAACTTCATACAAACAAGTAGCTTACAACTTGGTCTTTGATTGCATCTGAGATGCTGTCATTATAAATTATTGTTGAATAATTTCATTATTATTGTTATTGTTGAATATTATTATTATTGTTGAATGTTCTCCTGAGAAAGAGCATTGCTGCTGACTGAGAGATGGCGTGTTTGAGATGGAGTGTGGTAACTGGTGGAGGATGGCATGTCCTCCATCGGATCAGTCCACGTTAATGTCCTCATGCTCCACCTTCCCATGCATATTTAGAGCTGTTAGTTGAGCTCACAGTTGAGATAGACTCCACTTTGGGCAACACAAATGCAGCCATTCATTGCTGAACACCCTCATCTTACCACATTTTCATTTTTAGCAGTAATGAAATGAAGCTAGTCTCACCCATTCAGCAGGTCAAGCAGAGCCTTAGCAAGTGGACCCTCCTGGTCTTACAGCCATGGGAAGATCAGGAGCCACTTTGTTCTACCCCTTCCTGTTTGAGCTCTTGTTCTTGACAAATCTGAGGGATGACATAGGATTTATCTTATGTTTTATTTAGAGCTCATCACAGAAGGGCTCTGCATTTAAACTAGTACTTATGTGCTCACCCCAGGCAGTTATGGAATATTCTTCAGGAGTATAACCGGCAGAGTTGTTTTAGCAAGAAACTCTTCCCAGTAGAAGCCAAGGGAAACCTGTGGTAAGGAGGATGGTAGACAGAAACTGCCAGGGGAATAGCTGGGTTTCTATTTTCAGGATAGGAAGGCCATTATGTTTTAATATAGTCATGGTCAGATGGATTCCTAGCCAGTGACCATGCAAGTAGGAGCCTGAGGCTACAGCTTCCCTCTGAGAAGAGCTTGACTTGACTCCTTTTGTTAGCATCATGGGGTAGCTTGATCTTAGAAAGCCTGCTGCCTTCGTTCTAGGAGTCGGTGGCAGTGGCCTAGCCAGAGGTCACAGCTGAGCTACAAGGGTAGCCTGCGGAGGAAGTGTAGACTGTAAATGTGTCACGGTGCCAAGGATTTCTGACTTCAGACTGGCACAAGATGTAAGCCTAAAGCCCTAGGCTTTGCAGAGTGGTGCTGGAGTTGTTTGGGCTGTCAGTGCTGTTGGGTCAGGTGGAATGGGAGGAGGCCTGGACTGGCCTTGTCGGGTCTAATGGTCCAGAAGGCACTCCAAGAGGAGCCATGCTCTCTGATTGGCAGCCCATGTTCTCCTAGTCAGACCCACCTTCCTTGCTCACTCTGCTTCCCATCTGCCCATGAATCATTACTGATGCAATTAGATGCTTCTTACAAGTCAGATCTTAGTTCTGTGTTACATCCACAGAAGTGCAGGAAACTCTGGGCCACACAACTATTAATTATTAATCTAAACTTAGTAGGAGGAAACCAGGAAGTTCTGAGAAAGGTGGGGCCAACTCTCTTGGTGGCCTGCCTATTAGGAGCTGTGGAACTTAATCTGAAAATCAGTGAGATTCCCATCAGCCCCTAGCACCAACAACGTCTCACATCACATGGCTGGGGTAAAATGGGTTTCTTTCTTTTCAAAACATTGCATTTTTTGGGCACTGGGACTGTAGATCCTGATGTCCATGTCCATAGGTTCAGAATCAGCCATTTCCTCTGCTACCAGGACCTGGGGCTGAAGCAATGTCTTTTCCAAGATAAGCCTGTCTTCTGGGATTTATATTTCATCCTTTATCCCACCTCTGACTTCTCACTAGAGTCCATATTATCTTATAAATTGAACACACTACAGAGTAATCACTCAGACTAATTCTCACATAGCAGTCTGAAGAAAATGAAGTTTTACACACACACACACACACACACACAACCCTTTAATGGAGCTTGAGACCTAATATATACAAAGGGCTATTTCTGGAAGGAATAATAACTAGGAGGCACAATAAAGCACTGAAATAAAATCCTCTTTTGAATTATGTATAAGTAAGTGAATTAATAAAATCCAAGAGCATTTTAAAAACAGAACTTTGCCACTTGCTGGACTGGGGCCTATTTCGTCATTGAAAAGAAAGGGAGAAAGAAGAGGAGTAATGAAGTTAGTTGTGTTCTTCACATGTTTGATGCCCTCCTCTAGTCTGTCAGCATCACGCCCAAGCTGCACCTAGGCTACCGTTGTCATTATGAAGACGTAGCTCTAGCCAGGGATTCAAGTACTCTGGAGGCTTAGGCAGGAGGATGAAGAATTTGAGGTCATTCTGGGCTGCAAAGGAAGACCTTGTCTCAATGAAACAAAGAAGTATTTTTTTCTAATAAATATTTTATCTGTGTGCTCAGTGTAGGTGTGAGGATGCCCTGACAAGCATATGGAGGTCAGAGGACAACTCTAAGGAGCTGGTTCTCTCTGTCACCACATGGGTCATCAGGCTTGTATGCAAGTCCCTTTACCTGCAAAGCCATCTCATTACCTCCAAAGAGCTGTCTCTCACTAAAGAGCTTTATAGTCATCCAAGCTAAGAAGATGGAATGCGAAGGTCCAGCTTTTCTGTTTGCTCATTTGTTATGAACTCTCATTTCTCTGTGCTAGGGATGGAGAGGGCTGTTAGTAGTGGTAGTTTTTTTGTGCCTGAGGGTGGTTCAGCAGCTCCTTCTACCTTTTGCCTCTGGGCTTTTCCATTCTCTTACTTCTGTAAACCTTACTCTTACTTCATGGCTTGCTGTGTAGCTGGGTGGCTAGCCCCTGGAGTCCTCCCCCTTCTCTGGCTACTTCTTTCTCTCTCCTCCCAGATTTCTCCTCTATATATTCTCTCTGCCTGCCAGCCCTGCCTGTCCTTTCTCCTGCCTTGCTATTGGCCATTTAGCTTTTTGTTAAATCAGTCAGGTGTTTTAGACAGGCAAAGTAACACAGATTCACAGAGTTAAACATGCAACATAAACAAAAGTAACATACCTTAAAATAATATTCTACAGCAGCATTCTTTTATGTTACATTTGTTTAACTCTGTGAAGATGTGCTACTTTGCCTGTCTGAAACATTTGATTGGTCTAATATAGACCTGAATGACCAATAGCAAGGCAGGATAAAGGATAGGCGGGGCCAGCAGGTAGAGAGAATAAATAGGAGGAAAAACCTGGGAGAAGAGATCTAGGAGCAAGAGGAGGAGGACTCCAGGGGCCATCTACCTAGCTATACAACAAGCCACAGAGTAAGAAGTAAAGAATGGTATATAGGATAAAGATAAAAACCAAGAGGCAAAAGGTAGATGGGATAATTTAAGTTAAGAAAAGCTGGCTAGAAATAACCCAAGCTAAGGCCAGGCATTCATAAGTAATAATAAACCTCTGTGTATTTATTTGGGAGCTGGGTGGCAGGCCCCCCCAAAGAGTCAAAGAGTAAAAATATCAGCAACTGCAAGAGAGGGAGAGAGAGAGAGACAGACAGACAGACAGAGACTGACTGACTAATGGAGTAGGATGAGATGAGTTAGAGCCACAACATGGTGGAGACCCTGGAGTTGTTGTTGTTGTTGTTGTTGTTGTTGTTGTTGTTCTGAAGCTCCAGGCAGGGAACCCTGGTTTCTTTTCTGTCCTTGAATATAAGTGTGTTCTTCTGCTCCTAAAGGTAGACCTGGCTAATGAGCAATGGGAGGGTTTGCTGTTGAGTTCGCCCTCCCTGCCCCTCTGTCCCCTCTAGTGACTCTCATCATGGTAACCTGCCCCCTGGTGAGTCTGAGGATCTAGGGATTCCTTGAGCACAGGTTGCTGACATATGCCTGGTTGCCCTTTAATGTAGGTCATCTATGGAAGAGATATTATGATGCAGAAAGAAGCATGGACCAAAGCTTGATGATATCCCCAACTGTGCCATAAAAGGAGGAAGGTGGACTTACTCATGTTTGAGATGCCTTTGTGTGATGCTTAAAACAAGCCTACCTTTGTCATTTTGATGGGGAGCCCCCACCAAACATGTCAACCCTGACTCATTGGACATGCTTATGGGTCAGCAGGCTACCGTTTCCTGGGCTCCCCTGGCTAATGGGGAAAAATCACACCCCTTTCTTTTTCTATGGATTGCTTGATCTTTAAAAGTTTGAGCAGTTGTTTAAATAGCCAGGTTTAAAGTCTCAAGTCATTTTAGAGGCCATAATTCTCTGCTGCTTCAGCTCCCTCACCTTGGTCATGACTTTGATCATCAAGTCTCCGAGTACCCCTGTATGATTAAAGGCAGTAGGCATCAGGGGAGGGCTGATGGAGTGACATTTGAAGGGCTCTATTAGCTGGAGTAGGTCAGGTAAGGTCAGACACAAGACGCTACTAAAGCTCCAAATTCCGGTACTCTGTGCCGCATGTGTGCACTCCATCAGTTCTCGCTGCCCTTGAAAAGCTTTCTCGTTGTGATCCCACACAGATGACTCGAGGCAGGCAACTTTTAGCAGTGCTTTATGCTCACCTATCCATAGCCCCCAGTTCTCTTCCTTGCCAGGGGCCCTGAAAAAAATTAGCCCACAGAAGAGGGACTGAGCCAATCAGGAAACTGCCAGGAACCCGAATCTTTACATAGTCATATCCCGAGGAAAAACGCTGGAGAATCCTGATCTTGCTTGATGTCCAACACTTAAATTTGTCTGAACCAAATCTGCAGAAATGGTTTTATTTCTGAAGGTTTAGCTCACTTGCTGCCTCTCAGCAAAGGGTGTTCCCAGGCAGGGTTGTAGATGAGGGAGAGTGGTCAGAGGGAAGAAACTAATCTTTTCCTGTCAGGGTTTCATGTTGTGAAATTTAGACAATTCTTAGAATGTCTTTTCTTTGAAACAGTCTCCCTAGGCAGTTGTAGCACAGCGCCCTCCAGGCATGACATGGCTGTTGCCGTCTTGAAGTTCAAATACATGTGAATAACACTTTGACAGGAGCAGGTCTGTTTTCCATTCACTCACAGGAGAGCAGGAGGGGGAGGGGGAAGAGCTCCTCATCTGAGATTCCAGCACAGCAAGGAATTGTGACTGGAGCCTCTGAAACAGAATGTGAGCCAAGTGTGTCTGTGGGAGAGCACAGAACCCTGAGTTAAGATGGTGTGCTGGGTAGTTTTACGTCAGCTTGACACAAGCTAGAGGCATGGGAAAGGAAAGAACCTCAGTCTTATGCCTCCATACGATCAGGCTGTAAGTAAGTCGTTTTCTTATTTAGTGATTGATGGGGAGGGCCCAGCCCATGGTGGTGATGCCATCCCTGGGCTGGTGGTCCTGGGTTCTATAAGAAAGCAGGCTGAGCAAACCACAAGGCCAGTAAACAGCACCCTTCATGGCCTCTGCGTCGGCTTCTGCCTCCAGGCTCCTGTCCTGTGTGAGTTTCTGTCCTAACTTCCTTCAGTGATGGGCTACAGTGTGGAAGTATAAGCCAAATGAACCCCTCCCCAAGTTGCTTTGGCCATAGTGTTTCGTCACCACAACAGTAACCCTAACTAGGACAGATGGGCTCTTAGGTGCATAGAGGAGGTGCCGCAAGAGTCCTCCGTCTGTAACAACGTTGACTAACTGGTCTATGAAGGACAGTGCGGTAGAGTCTGTCACTCACTAGTCACAGACACTAAGTGCCGATCACACAACACTTGCAGGTGAAGATGTAGAAATACAAAAAGGGAAAAACAGTTTCTGGATACCAAACTGAAGATCACACTGTCTGAGAAGTATGTGAATGAGGTTTATGAACCGTCACACTGAGAAGGACAGGGCCTTCATATTCATAGTTAGTATACTCCATGTGTCAGAGAACATTACTTTAAATGGTATTTCCCCCATGGCCTCAGAATATTTTGTCATTATTTTAGTTTTGTTTCCTGTTATTGGTAGAACCAAATCAGCTGGTTTCTTAGGCTTCAGTCCAATTTCCCCTGACAATGCTACCCCCCCTTTCATTTTTAAAAATATTACAGTTTTAAATGTTTAGATGGCCTTATATATGCTTACAATGTGTTTTGATTGTATACACCCTTCCAGCTCCAACTCTTCTCCAATTCATCCTCCATCTCCTCTGCCCTATCCTATCTCCTCTTGTTTCTGTGTTGTTGTTGTTGTTGATTTATAACTCACTGAGGCCAGTCGGTGCTGCCTGCCCAGACTCGGGTGTGCAGCCGTCAGCTGGAGCACGGTTGTCTGCCGGGGTCCCATTCTTTTTTTTTTTTTTTGGTTTTTTGAGACAGGGTTTCTCTGTGTAGCTTTGCGCCTTTCCTGGAACTCGCTTGGGAGACCAGGCTGGCCTCGAACTCACAGAGATCCGCCTGCCTCTGCCTCCCAAGTGCTGGGATTAAAGGCGTGCGCCACCAACGCCCGGCCCGGGGTCCCATTCTTAAAGAAAACTGATTCCCCCTCCCCCAGAAGCGATCACCTGTCAATAGTTCCTTAAATAGGGCTGAGTGCTGGTGATCCCCACCCCCATTCTGGAATGCTGACTGGTTTCATCTTGCATGGTCTTGTGCAGGTAGTCATAGCTGCTGTATGTTCATGAGTACGGCAGGCCTGTCATGACCAGAAGACATTGTTTTATCCCCAACTTCCCAAACCTCTGGCTCTTAGATCTTTCTGCTCCATCTTTCTGTGATACTCCCTGAACCTTGTGGGGAAGGGTGTGATACAGTTGTCTCAGTTATGGCTGAGCACTCCACATATACTTATTTTCTTCACTTGAACCAGTTTCCTGCATTAATCACTATCCACTGTACAAAGAAACTTCTCTGATGAGATCTGAGACTTACACTAGTCTATGGGTACAGAGATACTAATTTAATTTAGTTCTATATTATGTTCATTTAGCAAAATGATAGTGATAAGTTCACCCCCAGCACCTGTGAGCTTCCTAGTCATGGCTTTAGCTTTATAGTCCAGACACATGTTTCCTCCTATGGAGCAGGCATTAAATCCAATCAGAAAGAGGATACTTACCCCCTATAACATTCACGCCACTATTACACCCATGCTACCCCTACTTTTCACCACCTCCTTTGCCAGCCCTCTAATGCTGGCCCCATCTTCTGACAAGTGGCAGTAGGTGCTGGCCAGGTTTCTTAGTTACAGATAAAGGAATTCATAATAATTACTTCATGTACAAAAACATTTAAGGGAAATGGTTAAATAACTTAGGAGAATTAGAAGAAATGGTCTCTAAGCCAGGCTTCTAGGAATAACCTTCCAGGCTGCTGGGGAAAGCTGCTCACTCTACCATAACTGGAAGCTTTGGATCTCTCTGGTTCCAGAACTGCCTGCCTCTGTCACATGCACATGCAGATGGTTGTCTCGTGCCCTGCCTTCTTCCCACGAAACTCAGAGCCTTGGTAGACAGACTTTTCTGTCCCACCAGCCCGCTCCCAAATAACCATACAGAAACTTAATATTAATTATAAATGATTGGCTTTTAGTTAGTAAAAAGCTTAGGCTTGTTACTAACTAGCTCTTACAACTTAGATTAACCCATATTTCTTATCTACTTTCTGCCACATGGCAGTACATTTTCTCAGTATGGCATGCTCATCTCCTGCTTCCTCTGTGTCTGGCTGGCGACTCCTCAGACTCTGCCCTTCTTCTTCCCAGCATTCTCTCTGCCCTGAAAATCCTGCCTAGCTATCAGCCAATCAGCTTTTTATTAACAATGAGAGCCCACATTTTCACAATGTACAGAAGGAATATTCCACAGCATTGGTCTCCTTGTTTATAACTATAAATGATGTCTCCACTCTAGGCCATTGAAAATCACTCACTGGGACTTATTAGTCAATCAGCTGAACATCAGGCCTCTTGAGAGTTAAGTGAGTTGTTCTTGGCTCTGTACCTGCAGTGGCTCCGGTTATACTGATGTTTGGGGTGCAGAGGTCCAGTGGTTTGTAGATAATTACAAAAGATGTCCGTGGCCAGTAGTTGAGAACTCTGCAAATGTGACTAAGAAGTGAGGTGCCAGGCAGGTCTAGAGAAAACATCTGGGACAGTAGGATAGGTAGCAGGCATCCTGGCCTTCGACTTCAGACGTTCAAGCACCTGGGCATCTGCTTGACTCCTGTGCCCTGCATGGCTGAGGGCTGGGAAAGGAATGTGGAGCCAATCAGAGGGGCTGGCTCTGTTTCTCAATTGCCGTTCTAGCAAAATAGGTGGCTGAGTTTGTGCCCGAGAGGCGATAAGGAGAATAAATGGGAGCATTAGGCCTCGGGTGCCTTCTGCATGAAAATGATGGGCACTAAACCTGTCAAGAGGACAGCGTGAATGGGAATACACCACCACGCACTGGAGCACAGATCCTTGGAACCCGAGTGTAGACAGAGAAGTACTGTGCTGTCATTAGTCACATCCCAAAATATCCCTTAAATCAGGTAGAATTGTGTTGACAGCGACCATTTAATGTGGCTGTTAAAAGGTCATTTGGGCTCTTACTAGTATACTGTCAGTAGGGGTTGGCTTCTAGACCCACACAGAAAAAGGTCTACTTGGTTCCCAGAGTAGAGGTCGTAAGATCTGAGCCAGCTCCTAGGCCCAAAACACCTGAATGTGCTGGACAAGGCAAGAGGGCTAAACCCCAAAGCAAAAGGCAGGAAGCCTTACTTTTTTTTCCTTCAGGATCTGGTCATGTGAGAAGTTTTAAGAGGGAACTAAAGGAATCCAAGGCTATTAGAGGGGATATTGCTACTGTGTTTTGTAAATAAATGAACAGATTGTATGTGCAGCAAGTTATAAGGGCTGTGCACACAAGAGCAGAGTAGAGTGTTATCAGAAAATACAACTTACCCCCCTAATGCATCTGATGCACATTTAATGAAGCGCAAATCAAGGGTTATTAGGGCTATAAAGGCCCTGACAATTATCTGGCTCAACCTGCTCATTTGCCCAGATGAGGAAAATAAATACAGAGATGTGTCCTGAGTTCCTGCAGCCTATGGGTGAAGCACTTTGTCATCTGGCTCTCGGCCTCTGCCCATCCTCGTCACTGCTGTCCTGCTGTGGGGACCTTCCCTGGCCACACACTTGAATTTCATGGTACTAATCAAACTTATCAAAGCCCTTGGGGTGAAGGAGGGAATGGACTGAGTCACGTCAGGAGACCCGGACAGGCCATGGGTCAGGAACCTGCAGAACAGTCTCTCTCTTCTCTCGGAGGTGACCTGAACTTGGGCTAGTGGCTGGTCCATCCATCTGCCCATCTACTGAGCTGTGGGCAGCTTAAGGATGCTTGGGGTGGGTAGGTGTAAATCACGGGGGAGATAGATGCTCCTACTTTGAATACTCCAAAAATCTCCACCAAAAGTCACATTGACTTACTGTTCCTCTTGGTTCTTAGTCTTTCCATCTGCTCCATAATGATCCGTGAGCCTTAGACACAGAAGTTGGGTTGTAGGTGTATCAGCTGGGGATGAACTTCACAGCTCTGCATTTTGATCAGCTGTGATTGTCTGGAATGGTATCCATTTCTTGCAAAGAGAAGTTTCTTTGGTGAGGGGTGAGGTGTAAGTACACATATTTAGAATGTAGTTAGGATTTATGCTGGTTTAGTTAGGTAGTGGTTGTAGGTTCTTCTCCAGTATTCATGACTATATTAGTCGCCAGGGGTTGGCTAAATTTACAGTACCAGGCATAGCCACAGGGAAAGGAAGTTTGCTATGAGATTGTCTCCTAGGACTGTCAGAGGAGCTACACCCATGAAGTCTCACTAACATGGCTGTGTAAATCTGACCTGAACAAAGATGGCACCAATAGCCGTACTAACATGGAAGGGGGAAAGCTCACGAGGCTTCAACTCTAAACAAGGAACTACAGGAAACTAAGGAACGCTGGGAGCAGAAACAGTCTTCCCCAGGGACGAGTGCACCAGCTGGTTATCTGATACCAAATGGTCAGCCCTGAAATCATACATATAAGATTAGATGACTGAGGAGGTTGTATTTACGTATTTAGGAATACACACACACAAGAGAACAATTAAAGGAAAGAGAGTCATGAAACTGAGAGAGAGCAAGGGTGGGTACATGGGAGGGGGTAGAGGGAGGAAAGGGAATGAGGGAAATGATATTTTATGATGTCAAAAAATAAAAAATGTAATTTTTAAAAGTCGTGTTACATTTTTCCCTCACTGTGAAGTAGGTAGTAAGATATGGGGCTAGGTGAGGCCTTTAAGAGGTGATAAGGATGGATAAGGAAAGATTGAGGTCTGTGGATGGATTTGGTGTAGACTGATGGGATATCAAGGAGTGGTTTGTCTTCTGACCCAGACCTGCAGGTCATTCTCCAGAGAGAACCAGGAGAGCAGAAGGTAAGAAGACAGACAGAGAAGATGAAGTTTGGGATCGAGAGGTCTTGTACAAGCTATGTCCTACACCAAGCAAGCTTATTACGAAGTACTTCCAGGGAGAGTGGGACAGAGTAAGCAGTATCACACAATGGGACGCAGTCAGCAGGAAGCTGATCAGGCAATGTTGCAGAGGGACACAGGCTTCTCAAGAGCATTGCAGACCAAGCCCACGGCAGCCTTGGGACCGACAGCTCTGGGCTCTTCTGGAGGAAAAGCCAAGTTCCCAGGAACCAGTACCTCAACTCCTTCAAGTCTCAGCCCCAGACTGGCCTTGCCAAGTCCACTCCTGAGCAAGGCCACAGAACTAGGTTCCTGTTGTCCTTTCGTCAGGGCTCTGAGAACTGGTCCAGCTCTCAACAGTGTTTGAGAAGCCAACCTGTTCCCCTTTGTACTGCTTGCCATGTGGTGTTCTCTGTTACACTGTGACCAGCCGCAGACCTCACATCCAGTGCTAGGCAGATGTCACTACCATGCTCTGTGACTTCTGGGACCACAGGTCAAATAAACTTCCTATCTTTATAAATCATTCACTCTGTGATACTCATTTGTAGCAACAGAAAAGCCAACCCCAAAAGCACCCACCTCTGAGAAGCTTGCCTTACCCTACCATTTATACACAGCTTCTTTTTTTATTAAGAAACTTTTTTATTCATATTACATACCAATCAAAGATTCCCCCTCTTCTCTTCTCCTGCCCCTCCAGCCTCCCCCTCCCAACCCACTCCCTATTCCCTTTTAAAAGATGGTAAGGCCTCCCATGGGGAGGTACATTTAGTAGAGGCAGGTCCAAATCCTCCCCCTGCCTCAAGGCTGTGTGAGGTGTCCCATCATAGGTAGTGGGCTCCAAAAGGCCTGCTCATGTACCAGGGATGGATTCTGAACCTACTGCCAGGAGGCCCCCTAAGCAGATCAAGCTACACAACTGTCTCACTATGCAGAGGGCCTAGTCCAGTCCCATGCAGGCTCCATAGCTGTTGATCTAAATTTCATGAGTTTCCACTAGTTTGGTTTGGTTGTCTCTGTAGGTTTCTCCTTCATGATCTTGACGCCCTTGCTCATAGAATCCCTCTTCTCTCTCTTCATCAGAACTCCTGGAGCTTGGTCTGGTATCTGGCTGTGGATCTCTGCATCTGCCTCCATCAGTTACTGGAGAAAGGCTCTATAATGACAGGGTATTCACTGACCTGACTACTGGGGTAAGTCAGTTCAGTTCAGGAACCCTCTCCACTATTGCTAGTAGTCTAAGTTGGTGTCATCCTTGTGGATTCCTGGGAACTTCCCTAGCACCCGGTTTCTCCCTATCCCCATGATGTCTCCCTCTATCATGGTATCTCTTTCATTGCTTTCCCATTCCATCCCTGTTCCAGTTTGGCCATCCCGTTCCCTTATGTTCTCATCCCCTATTCCCTACCCTCCATTGCCCACCCCTCATCCCCAGTTTATTCATGGAGATCTCATCTATTTCCCCTTCCCAGGGCAATCCATGAGTCCCTATTTGGGTCTTCCTTGTTAGCTAGTTTCTCAGGAGCTGTGGGTTGTAGTCTGGTTATTCTTTGCTTTATATCTAATATCCACTTAATGAGTGAGTACATACCATGTTTGTCCTGAGTCTGGGTTGCCTCACTCAGGATGATGTTTTCTAGTTCCATCCATTTGCCTGCAAATTTTATGATGTCATTGTTTTTCACTGCTGAGTAGTACTCCATTGTGTATATGTACCACATTTTCTTAATTCATTCTTTGGTTGAGGGGCATCTAGGTTGTTTCCAAATTCTGGCTATTACAAATAATGCAGCTATGAACATAGTTGAACATGTGTCCTTGTGGTATGATTGAGCATTCCTTGGGTATATGCCCAAGAGTGGTATAGCTGGGTCTTGAGGGAGATTGATTCCCAATTTTCTGAGAAAGCACCATACTGATTTCCAAAGTGGCTGTACAAGTTTGCACTCCCACCAACAGTGGAGGAGTGTTTCCCTTGCTCTACGTCATCTCCAACGTAAGCTGTCATCAGTGTTTTTTTTTTTTATCTTAGCCATTCTGACAAGTGTAAGGTAGTATCTCAAAGTTGTTTTGATTTGCATTTCCCTGATGACTAAAGATGTTGAGCAATTCCTTAAATGTATTTCAGAAATTTGAGATTCTTCTGTTGAGAAATCTGTTTAGCTCTTAGCCCATTTTTAATTGGATTGTTTGATATTTTGATGTCTAGTTTCTTGAGTTCTTTATATATTCTGGAGATCAGTCCTCTGTCAGATGTGGGGTTGGTGAAGATCTTTTCCCATTCTGTAGGCTGCCATTTTGTCTTATTGACCGTGTCCTTTGCTCTACAAAAGCTTCTCATTTTCAGGAGGTCCCATTTATTAATTGTTGCTCTCAGTGTCTGTGCACGCAGCTTCTCACCTCATCTTTGTCACCTCTTCTTTCTCCTTTTCCTCCCCCCTCATGTGTGCATGTGTGTAAGTGTGCACATCTGTGCACACACATGTGGAGGCCGGAAGTCAGCTTGGAGTGTCTGTCTTTCACTCTCCACCTTGTTATTTTTGGAGATAGGGTGTTTCACTGAACCTGGAGCTCAGCAGTGTGTCTGGTCAGCCTGTCTCCACCCTTCCCTGCACATCGATAGGGTTACAGCTGCGTGCTACACCACCCAGCTTTTTATGTGGGTGCTAGAAACCAAACTCAGCACAGCAAGCGCTTTACTGACCGAGTCGCCATCTCTCCAGCCCCCCATCTTTCTGATCTTACAGTAAGTTATATTGTTTGTTCTTTTCAATGTGCTTTTTCCTGACAAATAAAAAATACTCTGATAAAATTATTTTGCTGATAGATAAAATTGTTAAATTTATTCTTCTTGATTATGAAAATGATTCTTACTGATACAAAACTTAAGCATGTTTATAGGGTATCATGTAAAGTTTTCATATATTGTGTCATGTTTAATCAGGGTAAGCACATGTGTCTCCTCAAAACTATTTCATTATCATGAGAACATTCCAAATATGTCCAGCTTTTTAAAATATACACAACATTGTTGCAGGCTTTTTCTTTTAGGCCATCAACCAGCTCCCATATCACGACACAGAGACTTATTATTAGTTTTGAATGCTTGGCCATAGCTTAGCTCTTTTAACTCAAATTAACCTGTTTCTCTTTATCTACCTTTTGCCTTGGAGCTTATTCACTTTCTTATTTCCGTATATCTTACTTTCACTGCTTCTTTATGTCTGTCTGGTGTCTGCCAGGTTTCTTGCCTCAGGTGTATCACTCATTCTCTTCTTCTCTTGTTCTTTTCTTCTCTCTTCTTGAGCCCAGATTTCTCTTCCTATTTATTGTTTCTGCATGCCAGCCCCACCTATTCTTTCTCTGCCTAGCTATAAACTGTTCAGCTCTTTATTAGATCAATCAGGGGCCTTAGGCCAGCAAGGTGAAACAGATGCAACACATCTTTACATAATTAAGCACACAATCTTACATCGTTAAACAAATGCAGCATAAACAAAAGAAACACACCTTTACACAGTTAAAGGAATATTCTGCAGCATCAATGAATATACCACATCTTTGCCTAGTTAAAACAATATTCTACAACACGATGTAATTGTGAACAGTCAGGTGACTGTGCAAGAGCAGACAAGAACCTTTTCCCCATCTAACTATAACCCAGCCTCTGCTGATCAACCTCCCACCCTACTGTTCTCCCTGCCTCCATTCTACGTGTCTCTTCTATGAAAGCTACTCTGTGTGTCTCTGTCTCTCTCTCCATTGTGTGTGTGTGTGTGTGTGTGTGTGTGTGTGTGTGTGTGTGTGTCCACGTGTGAGATCATGAAGTACTTGTCTTTTGCTTCTTGGTTTATTTCACTTAACACAGTGCTTTGTACCCCTGTTGCACCATATGACGGGATTCCAACCTTTTAATAATGACATAATATCCTATTTTGTAATGTGCCACATTTTCTTCATCTTATTGGCTGATATGGCTGTGTGCTGGTTAGTTTTTCTCAACTTGCCATAAACTAGAGTCACCTTGGAAAGAAGGAACCTCAGTTGATGAATTGCCTCCATCAGATTGGCCTGAGGGTGTGTCTGTGGGGGCATTTTCTTGATTAGTGGTTGATATGGGAAGACCCAGCTCACTCTGGGTGGTGCAACCCCTGGACAAGTGTTCCTGGTTGTGTAAGAAAGATGGCTGAGCAAGCCATGGAAAGCAGGTGAGTAATCATCATTTGTCCATGGTTCCTGCTCCAGTTCCTGCCTCTAGGCTCTGGCATTGAGCTCCTGTGCTGGCTTCCCTAAACAAAGGGCTCTAACCTGTAATCAAAACCAATCCTTCCCTGCCAGTATTTAATCATAGCAACAGAGAAACAGACTAGAACAGACACTGTTACCAGGAACATGGGCTCTTATTGTGATGGACCTGACCATGTGGCTTTTATGCCTTGGAATATTCTGTGAGAGGATGTGGAGAACTTTGGAGCTCTGAGTGCTCAAGGCCTAATGAACTGTTATGGGAGCTTGGAATATAATGCTGAAAGCAATGCAGGCAGACAATGGAGGCCTGGCTTGTAAAACTTCTGAGGGAAGTTTGAGAGTCCCGTGAAGACTGTTAGGGCCATTGGAGTGATACTTTGGATGAAGAATCTATGGTTTCTGGGCAGATGGGTCTGAGATCAACACCACTGAAATGAAACCTTCGCTTTACCAGGACAATCAATGCTGGCTAGTTGGGCTGAAAATCCAGTTGTGATTAATAAGAGAGCAGCATCATGTAGGTCTCCAGGGAGATATTTCCTCAGGGTCACCACACAGAAGCTGTGGTCCAGAGAGGGCCATAGCTTCCTCTCAAGCTGAAAGCCAACCTTGGTACTTATGTAAGAGTCTCCCACATGGCAGCGGTTTTGAAGGATTGAGGGATCATGGAGGGCAGCTGAAGTTTGGCACTATGGGGGGCCAGGAGAAAGCATTGGCTAAAATGCCATGGACACCACAGCATATTAGAGTGCCAGACATTGGATGAACACCAAGGACAGTGGCAGGTGTGGGGCCGAGCTACCCCGAGCCTACTAGACAAGCTGTGTGTGCTGTGGATGGAAGAGCGCAGAGGTGGGTTATACAAATCCTTTGGAGTCCAGAAGCTGATAAATGAGTCCCAGACATCAGACACTGAGCTGTTTACACTGTTGGACTTTGGTTTTGCCTCAGTGTGATTGTTTTTACGCCCTGGTTTTCCCTTTTGGAGTAAGAATGTATTTCTCCTTTTTTAAAAAAACAAGAACTTTTTTTTTTAAAACATAGTGAGACTCTGAGCTTTTAAAGTGTTTGAATTTTTTAAAAACTGTGGGAGTTTTAAAGTTTTACTATATTTTATATTGTGACATGAAATCTTGAGAATAAGCGAGAAAGAAAAGATTTTGGTTTAATGGTGATACATTTGTGTGTCAAGCTGACAGTGGGTCAGTTGTGCTCGTTAGTTTTGTCAACCACACAAACTGCAGTCACTTAGGAAGACAGACCCTCAGCTGAGGAACTGCCTCCACCAGTGTGACCTGTGGACGTGTCTGTGGGGCATTTTTGTGATTAATGATTGATGTGGGAGGTGCCAGACCACAGTGGTGTCATCATTTTGGCTTTCTGAAATGGTGACCTAATACTCTCAGTTCTCTGGCCTGAGCTGGAATTATAGGTGTGTGCTGCCTCTAATCTTGTCTTTTTATTATTTCAGCTGTAGTAATGTGACTTTGATTTGCATTTTCCTGATGATTTCTAACATTGAATACTTTCTTACTTAAGTGTTGGCCATTTTCGAGTGAGAAAGGCCTGCTTGAGTCTACCAAGCTTTCTGTTTGTTTTAAGACAGGGACTAATTATTTAGCCCAGGCTAGCTTCTTTCCTGCCATCTTCTCCTGTGCTCTGGGATTATAGTTGTGCAGTTGCTACAAATCCAAATTGTTTGGAGGCCCTGGTGTCTGTGAACTTGCAATCAAAAAACCTATTGATAAGCCTGTCATAATGATCAGGGATCACCTTTGAGATAATATTATGGTCCTTTATGGTTAAAAATGCATATTTTACTGTTATTTCTTACTTTTATTGTGAACTATATATTTATATCTACCAAATTTATACATGTAATTTTCAGAGAATTAGTTGTAAAACATTCACCAGTACACTTCTGCCTTCACAAATATAAAAATACAATATGACAACTCAAAAATTTTGAAAAGATGAGAAGAAGGAACAAAGAGTGTGGCGTTTTAGAATCAGAAATAGCATGAATACAAAACTTCACATCATTGACTTGGACAAGAGCTATGAGTTGCCACAGACTCACCTCTAAAGACCCTAGCATATCCCATTCAAAGAAAAAACTGAGAAAAAATTCAGTTTTCATGTGTGATGACACTGTAAAGGAATTTCATTGTGAGTCTCTATAAAGGGACAGTGCATTGTAATTGCTAGGTCACAGACCCTCTGGCTGCCTTTTTCTCTCTCCCAGAAATCAGGCCACATCCCCTTAGAACAAAGAAGGGCCAGGCCACCCTAACCCAGCCTGATGGTGCAGTCAATTCTCAGCAGAAGACCTAACCCAGCCCCTCCCTCCTCCTTGTGACCACAGGACAAGCTTATGGCTTCACATAGTGCCTGGCTCCAGGTCCCCAGACTAGCCTAGGCGAGGCTAAATCACGTGATGTGGACCTTCCAGCCAGCCCCTCTGGAAACTTCACAAATTGGCTTTGTTCAGGGGATCCGAAGGCTTGTTCTTCAGGTGCCATCCTAAGGACAGCTGTCCTTCCTAATGCAGGTCTGAAGGCCTACCCCCTGCAGGGCACCATCTCCAAACGCTTTTCTGAAGGGTAATCTTGGCTTAGCTCATTTTCTTAACTTCATCCTTGTTCTTTTTAATCTTTAAGAGTAATACACTTGAGTAATGTCTTCAGAGCAGGTCCTCATGAAGAATCTTGCGAGTGTTCCCTGGGAGGCCTATTTTCCAAGGATGGAAATGTCTTGACAGAGTTATTTATGTGAGAACACATTTGAAGTATTTATGGGTAAAAATCATTTCAACTGCAGGATTTGCTTTAAACTGCAGTCTCTTAGTCTGTTTGGAGCTGCCATGCTGGGTAATGTATAAAGTACAGAAACACTATCTTGCAGGCCTGGAGGCTAGGAGGTACAGCTTGAGTTCTTCCTGTGTCCTCACAGGGCAGAAGGCAGAGGCAAGAGGCGATTATACTGCTTCCTCCCACGCAGAAGGGTGAAAAAGGGAGACAAGAAAACCCACGCTCTTCCTGTCTCCCTCCTCCCATCTGTGCCGGGGATTGAACCCAGGATCTTTGTGCATGTTAGGCAAGTGCTATACCACTGAACTACACCCTCCAGCCCTGCGAATGCTGACAATGATATCAATCTGTTCTTGGAGGCTCAGCCCTTACGACAAACCTATCCCGCTACATCCACCTTGTTGCATTCAGAATTAAGTTCCTAACCGATAAATTCCAGAGGACACATTCAGACTGTAGCTATATTCTGAAACCACACACACGCGCACACACACACACGCACACGCATCTGGTGGTGTGGATAGTTAAAGAAAAGGAAACATTTGGAAAGGTTGAAGTGGGATGATGTAAAATGGGGATTTAGCGTCTGCTGTAAGACCGAATCTAATTCAAGTGTTTCTTACCTCTTTCATTTTACCACAGTGCCCCCTCCCCCCAGGCCAGTTGCTCTGTAGGTTTCCCACCTGGGAATTTTTCTGTTGCTCCCACACGGTGACTGGACATTGCTACCTTAGCAGCGAAATGCACTGAATGTAGATGTTCTACCAGAGTGACACAGGGTGGGGAGACTTTAACAGACACAAAAAGAAAGAGGTGAGGTTATATGACCACGGAAAAGAGTCAGAATAGAAAGGAGCAGAGTCTACATGGAAGATTAAATGGGGTTAATCTTGATTAACATGAAGCTGAGAGTCAAACAACCAGGAAGAAACACTACAGACCTTCATACACTTCTGACTTCTCTGTCTGACAGAATCCCTGCTTCCTCACCCTGGCATTTTAACTCCGGGTGAGGTAGACATGGAGCAAGGTGACAGACCGTGTTCCCTCCGGCTTCGTGGAGATGAAACTTCAGAGGGAACCTGACAAGTGCTCTTGAACTACTGTTTAAAGGAAGGACAGCAGCACTTTGGACCACACCTGCAATGAAGGCACAGCATCTTCATCTCTGCCACCTTAGGAGTCATTGCACATCAAATACACAGAAAACTGCTGGCAGAGCAATCAGACCCAGATTTCCCTGCAGGCAGCATTTTATGCCATAAGTTAATGGCACTTCATCAACATCAGCTTGTCTGTGCTTCCTCATTAGTTTGTACTCTATGAGAAACTGCTTTACCATAATTTTTCATTAGCTTCACAAGTTATGTCATTTGGAGGCACATAAGGTGGCTAATGTCTTAATTATTTTTTTAACTCTTTATGATCAGAGACTCAAGGGCCAAATGCTGGTGACTCAGAGCCTGTTTAGGCCCCTGAGACATACCCATGATTAAAGATTAGTTGTATATAGTCTTTGAAATAGAGGAGCACATATACACAGCCATGAAGAAAGGCCTCAGGCCTTGGTGTCCTGCACCAGCAGAGTGGGTCACTGTCTCTTCAGACTGACTCACTGCCCTCGCTTGTAGCTGCTAAGACAGGTGGTTCTGCTTTCTGCATAGCTCAGAGGAGGCAGGACATCTTACTCACCAGGAACAATGTCAAATCCACAGTCTTCTGACCCTAGGAAAAGCTTGCCAACCAAAAAGCTTGGTCTTCATGGGGGAGTAGCTGGGGTGTTTTCTTGATTTGAACAATGGTCCCAGACAAATTTCAAAACTGAAATGCAACTGTGGGAAGCAGGTGTTTTATTAAAGAATAAGTACACTATTGGGGAACTGTTGTCTCAGTCATGTATGCAGTGGTGTGTACTCAGACATGGCATGAAATGTGTTTTTAAAATGCTATTCAAGGGGATAGAGGTGGCTCCATGGTTAAGAGTGTTCACTGATTATGAAGAAGACCTGGGTTCAGTTCCCAGCACCCATATGGTATAAATATGCCCTCATTTTCTGGCCTCTGCATACACATGGTACATGTAAACTCATGCGTATATACACATGAACACACATATGTATACATAATTAAAAGAAACTTTAAAGCATGAGTCAAGTCAAAGGCCCACAAGAACATCACTCTGAGAGATAATCATTTGCCCCTCGAATACTGCAGATGTCTAGGAAGCTGAGACTCAGGCAAGCTTGTCAACCAGTGCTTAAGCAGTCCCTCGATAAAGGCTGGTAAAGGTCAGTCATCCTTTGTGACATCTTACTTCCCCAAGAGATCTGAGCAGAGCAATTTCTTCTACTGAAGTAATGGAGTTAGCAGTATGCCTTTGTTCCTTGACAAAACAGATATTTATTGAGACATTTGAAGGCACTGGGAATAATGGTAGGGGAGAATGACCTGTGGGGGCCCACAGAGATTCCCTAGTAAGGCCTTACTCAAGGTAGAAAGTCTGAGCTTGCTTTACCCAGCAGGGCTGCATAATGGGATGATTTGGCCAAGGGCATGGTTACCAGGTGTTTGGAAGGGTCTACACTTGTTGATACTTTATACCTTGACCTTCAAAGGGGGAGTTCTTTGGCCCCTCCTCTTGCTGATGTATAAAAAGCCTATTATAAATAAAGTCGAGGCAACTGGGTATTGACTCAGGGCCCTCCCAAAGCTATCCTGTGTCTCTGTCTTTCTCATTGTCTCTGTCTATATTTCTATCTAATACTTCCTCATTCCTCTCTTCTCCCTTTAAGAACCCTTCAACAGGTTGGAGCTGGACTCCAACAAAGACCAAAATTCCCTTCTTAGTGGAGATTTGATTTGGGAGTCATAGGGGAAGCGTAGTCTAACGAGCCTGGTAAACGAGTACAACAGAAGATATGCTGAATGAGCTGACGAGATGGCCTAGAGAGCAAAGATGTCTGACGCCAAACTTGACAACCTGAATTTGGGTTCCAGGACATGCTGGAAGGAGAAAATTGATTTCTGCAACTTGTCCTCTGACCTCCACACAGATGTTGTGGCATGTGCACATATACATACACAGATAAGTAAAAACATAAAATGTAATAAAAATTTAAAACAGAAAATGTAATGGTTGTAAATGCTAAGGAAAATAATTAGAAAATGAACTGGGCATGGTGGTATATACCTATAATTCTAGCATTAAGGAAGTTGAGGCAGGAGGATTGGTGGTGTAAGTCCAGCCTGGGTCATATAGTGAGATCCTGTCTCAAAGAGCAGGGGAAAGGGAAGGATGATGGTGTACCCTTTGAGAGTAAGGGGTGATCTGTGTTCTATTTCTTTAGAACAAATCACTACACACTTAGTAAGTTAAAGTAACAAGTGCATTTACTACCTCACAGTTCCTATGGGGTCAGGAGTTTGGGCTGTTCGTTCATCTGTGCCCACTGTTCAGGTTCTCACAGGATGCAGGCAAAGTGTCTGCCAGCAATATCCTTACTTGGACACTTGTCTGGAGTGGCTCTTCTCCAAGAGCATCCACTGCTGGCAGCGTTTAGTTCCTATGATTGTGTGACTAAGGATTTTTTGGAAAGCTATGCCCTGTGGAGACTACCCTCAGATCCTATTGGTCTTGCAGTTCCATTGACCCTCTCAGGACATGGCCACCTACTGCTCAAGCCAGCAAGGATAACTCATGCTCTGGTCTACCAAGACAGTCTCACACCATGCAACATCATTTCAAGAGTGTCATTGCCTGGCCATAAAATGTAGCCCATCAAGAAAATAACATGTTGTTGTCTTTGACAATTTTTATTGTAAGAGACTAGTGATAAGACATTCACTGCTGTAGTTGGTGGCATGAACCCAGGAGAATGGAGCCTAAAAATGAGGCAGACAAAAGTCTCATGCAATAGCCAACTTTATTCAGAGTACCAGGCAATTCGTACTTTAAGGGTTAAGAAGGATCACATGAGTAAAGTATACAATCACAAGGATGAGCCACATGTGACACAAATATGTTTTTCCATAGAGGCACATGAACAACAACAGCTGAAGTAAACTCACTCCTATCCGCTACCCCGGGAGGAGCATGGAAACACATTCCAAGAACAATTCTGTGTTTTGAAGAAATGGAGGTCACAAGACTCTTGTCTGTTTTTCTTGGAGTTTTCCCACAAGCACTCAGAATTCTCACATGACTTCATTCTTAGACTGTGTTCTGACATTTCCCTGCCCACCCCTTTTTAATTTTTAAGAGCAGGATGTCCAGAGTGATTTTGATTTGAGATATTGTAGATAAATCTAATTGTCATCTGTTGCATAAATATCCTATGAGCAAGCAAATTATAATATTAAAACAGTGAAATTACTATGTGCAATACTCTGCCACCAAGAATGGACATCCCAACTATGTCCAGTACTAATGGTTGCATTCTTATATTGGTCAGAAAAATCTAGAGAATAGCTTGAAAAGAGTGTAGTTGAAAGTTTTTCTATGTCCTGCCCAGTCCCACAGCTGCTCAGACCCAAATAAACACACAGAGGCTTATACTATTTTTAAACTATGGCTGGGGCAGGCTTCTTGCTAGCTAGCTCTTATATCTTAAATTAACCTATTTTTATAAATCTATACCTTGCCATGTGGCTTGTGGCTTACTGGTACTTTACATCTTGCTTCTCTTGGGGGTGTCTCAAAGCATCTGCTTCACTCTCCTTTCTTCTCCCACTGTCTCTCTTGGATTTTCCCACCTGGCTCCATCCTGCCCTGCCATAGGCCAATGAAGCTTTATTTATCAACCAATCAGAGCAATACATGTTCACAGCATACAGAAAGACATTCCACAGCATTTCCCCTTTTCTATCTAATAAAAAAGGAAGGCTTTAATGTCAACATAGTAAAATTATATATAAAACAAAACAGTTATAAAGCAAGAATTATAGTTACAATATCCAGTCTACTTATATTTGGCAGATTCAAAGAAAATATTTTCTTTATCCTATATTTGTGAGTCCAAGGTTTCATATCTACCTTATCTTTTATCATAACCAAGGAAAACCATAATTATAACTATTTAGTCTTCAGCTACATCAAAGACCTCAGAAGGATACAATATTAATTAAGTAAACAGGAAAAGTATTGTAAGTAACTTCCAAAAATCTAGAATGACAGAGACAGCTGTCTGCCTGGACAGTCATCCAAAGTTCCTCTGTAATGTTGGAGCATCCATTTTCAGCCCATAGGTCTAGAGTCTCTCAGTCACTTCTCTCTGTGTCCTGTAGAATGTCTGGCAGTTTCTTCTGAGAAGCAGGAACCTGAAGGACCATCTTGCCTTGCAAAGTTCAGTGATCCTCTTCCTATGGGTCCTGCATGTCCAGTTTATACAATATTTTGTCAAGCAGTCCAGGCAAGAACAGTTTCTTGCAAAAATGGCTATTTTTGCCAAGAAGAAGATAAACTCCATATGGAGTGTCTTTGATGCCCATCTTCCTTTTTGGAGTAAATTGGTGCTGCCAGGAGCAGACATGTCTTATTGTCCAGAAAAATCTAAGTTCTTAAAACATTTTAAATGCCATAGTCTGTAGATCTCTGAAGAGTTTGAAGATCACCTACCTAATTGAAATACACCTTTATATACCTAAAAATCTTAACTAACATGATTATAAGTTTGATTATCATAGAAGACTAGTTATTAATATATATTTCTTAATTATCCATTACAATTTCAAATGAGCTGCATAAACGTAATACCTTAAACAAGAGTAGAAATGTATATACAGTATAACAAAATTAACTTTAAATTTGTATAAATAAACTAAAATCCATAGCAATGTAAAACATTTTAAACAAGTTATTGCTCTTTAAAAGTAGGTTCAATAATCTACCCTTGTATCATATCATATCTATATTATCCCCTTTTCTTCTTTAGAAGGAGATTGTATTTATAATCAACCCCTTTAAATAAAAATAAACATTTATAAACAATATTTTGGGAATTTGGGCGTAGCTTCTCATACTACTTCCGGCTGGATGGGGGTGCTGGCAATCTTATGGGGATCCTGAGAAAATTAAGAATTATGGTCAAGTCCTGACCGGAATAGTCTGTGACACTGCGTTCTCTGAGCCAGTTGCCTTGAAGCTTTTCTGGCTCTATCCTGCTCTGCTATAGGCCAATGTAGCTTTATTAACCAATCAGAGCAACACATATTCACAGCATACAGAAAGATATTCCACAGCAAAAGAGACCCATATGACTGGTAGTTCTAGTATCTTGTATAACATAATAGGAATTTCCTTTAATACAAATACAAATGTTATAATGTCCTATGTAAATGGTTAGTTATTTAAATCCCAAGGAAAAATTAAATGCACTCCCTCTTCACATGGATGAATGAGTTTATTACCATCTTAGGCCCATTCATAAACAGAGTCATCAGTCAAGTAACTTCTGTCTTGGCGCACAGGGCCTGAGCTTGGCCCAGGTAGGCAGCCTTGACTTCTGATGATGTGGTTGATATCTCCTTTTGCCCTTTAGCTGGAGGTTTGCTATCTTTCTGGTGACTTTCACTGTCTCCTTGCCCTCAGCAGGTGTCCTTGATGAGCTGGGGCTGGAGGAGCCAAGGAGGAATCCATAGTGTTTAAGTGGATCCATCTGCAATGACAGATGCATACCCCTCCCCAATTTTCTTCTGGAGAAGTAAAATTGAGTCAAGTTAATGCATCAGCTTGCTTATTTCCTTCTGCAATAAAACCAGGGATGTTAGAGTGTGCATGAGTATGAGTCTGTTGCTGGAAATAATCCTACAGCATAAGCCAGAGGAAAAGAGGAAAAGAGAGGTAGGTAGGTAGGCAGGTAAAGGGTATTATGTACAACGAAAAGGAAAATACCCTAGAAGATGAATGTAGCTGAGGTGTAGTGGAGGCAAGGGGAAAGGTGAAACTGTGGGGTGAAACTGTGCATGTGTGCCTCTGTGTGTGTGTGTGTGTGTGTGTGTGTGTGTAAGGAGATAAGTGGTGTATGCGGAGAATGAATGGGGGGGCATGACATGGGAATGTCATTTGTTATAATCCTAGAATTGTAATCATAAATGATCACTTTCTTTCTGAAATCTGTTTCCTATATAGTTGCTTGAAGTATAATTCATCTTTATAAGTTTATATTTCTATGTATTCTGACAAACAGAAAGCCATTTAACCACCACCACAGTCAAGATAGAAGCCAGTTATCATGCCCAAGAAGCTCTGGCCATTTTCCTAGCTGCAGTCTTAGGAAATCATTTTTTATTTTTTTACTTTTTCTTTGGTTTTTTTCCCCCTTTTATATCTATAGAGTATCATATAAATGGAATTATACCATGTAGCCTTTATCCTGGAGTCTTTAACTTAGTGTAATTGGAGTTGATATTAATCCATGTGTGGGGGTTTGAATGAGAATGGCTCCTTAGTCTCATATATTTGAATGTTTGATTACCAGTTGGTGGAACTGTTTGGGAAGGATTAGGATATGTGACCTTCTTGGAGAAGGTGTGTCACTGGGGGTGGGCTTTGAGGTTTAAAAAGGCCATATAATTCCCAGTTAGCTCTCTGCCTTGTGCTTATGGAGCAGATGTGAGCCCTCAGCTACTGCTCCCGCGTCACGCCTGCATGCCTGCTGCCACACGTCCCTCCACCACATGTCCCTCCATGACGGTCATGGACCCTCTGAAGCTGTAAGCAAGTCCCTAACTAAACGCTTTCTTTTATAAGTTGCCTTGGTCATGGTGTCTTCTCACAGAAATGGAAAAGTAACTAAGACGCCATGTCACTTGAGTATAAATGTGTTCCTTTTTCTTGGTCAGTTGTATTGAATGTACAGACTTTCCATGGGTTGGATGTGAATTCACGAGTTGAAGGATATTAGAATCATTTCCAGTTCTTGGAAGATGGCGATAGAGTCAGGAAAAATATCCATATGCAGGTTTTCATATGGCTGCAAAGTGTTCATTCCTCGCAGGCTGCTACCTCTGAGCAGGATTGCCAGGTGCTCTAGTTTTGTAAGAAGCTGCCAAAGCGTCTTCCTAGCTGGTTGTGTCATGCTGCATTTTGATCAGTAGCTCACGTCAACTTGAAAAGTGGAGCCATTCTAGATGACAAAAAATGACAGCTCTCTGTGTTTGGCCTTGGTTTTCCCTGGTTACTAATATTTCTTCATACACTCAGTTGCCTTCTTAAGTACCTTTCCCCATTTCTTTTAAAAATGGAGTTGCTTTTGTTACTAAATTTTTAAACTAAAAAATACATTTGGATATAAGGCTTTTATTAGTTGTTTGTATTTTTGTCTTTTTCTTTCTATTGTCTTTTGAAGATCAGAGACATAAAATTTTAAGTTCAACAATCAAATATTTAGGTTTTACATTTTGATCAATAATCCATTTAAACATTTTTAAAATTACATTTACTGTTTTTGTGTGTTTGAGTGTGGGTGTCTCAGTTCACTTTTTCATTGCTATACTAAGCTACCATGATCAAGGGAACTTACAGAAGAAAGATCTCTTGGGGGCTTTCAGTTTCAGAGGGTTAGTGCATGACCATCATTGTGGGAGCATGGCGGTGGGCAGGCAGGCTTGGCACTGAGCTAGCTGAGAGCTGGCCTGATACACAAATGTAAGAGGGAGAGACAGAGACACAGAAAGACACACTTGGAAAGGCAGAGACCAAGAGATAGAGACAGAGAGACACAGAGAGAGAGATGGGAAGAGAGAGAGGAGGGGGAAGACAGAGACACACACACAGAGACAGAGAGAGATTGGAAGAGAGGGGGAGAGAGGAGGGAGAGACAGAGACAGAGAGACAGGGAGAGATGGGAAGAAAGGGGAAGAGAGAGAGAGAGAGACTAGAAATGGTATGAGTCTTTTGAAACACCCAAGCTCACCTCCAGTGATACACTTCCCCCAACAAAGCTACGGCACCAAGCATTTGAATATATGAGCCTATGGAGGCCATTCCCACTTAAACCACCACAGTGGGTGTGTGGAGGTCAGAGGGTAGTGTACCTGAATCAGTTCTTGTCTTCCACCTGTGTGTCCCAGGGCTGGAACTCCAGTAGTGAGGATTGGTGACAACTGCCTTTACCTGCATACCACCTAACTGACCCTATGATCCATTTTAAGTTAAATGTTGTGTACAGTGTGAGATGTGAGTGAAGATGGATGTTTTCTCACACCTAGTTCTCAACTGTTGACAGTCTTCACTTCCTCCATGAACTGCCATTGTGTCTTTGCTGAGAAGTTGTTGGCCATCTATGTCTGACTGTATTTCTGGACTCTGTTCTGTGCTGTTGTCTCTATGTCTGTCACTTCTCTGTCCTTCTGTCTGTCCTTACAGCAGTTATGCCTGTTCCTCCTCCACCACATCTGAAGACATTTTTGGTTGTAACCGGTGGCTGGAAGTCAGTGATGTCACTGAGCATCCTTTCAGGCACAGGACAGGCTGTCCCCCTAAGAACAAATTACCTCATTCCAAACCTCAGCAGTACTGAAGCTGAGAAAGCCCTTCACAGTAAGTCTCGGAGCAAGGTCTGACCGCCACAAGAGCAGTTTTAGAGATGGAGGAGAGTGTCACGACAACGCTTTGAGGAGGAAACATGGCAGCATATGAACATGTGGTGGGCACACAGCTCATGCCAACGAAATGCTAATGTCTACAGTATTTCTTACTGCTTTTGATGTTGACCAAGCTTTCTCCTTTTTTCAGCCTTCAGTGTGGCTTCTGCACTGACTCAGGGCCTCCATGTTAGAGCTGGGGCTTTGAGAATTCTCTACAGTGGGTCCCTGCTTGCATGGCCTCTGTACACAGTCTTCCTCTCCCTATAGAATTGCCATCTGCTTTTGAGGGAGTGTTTCCCATGAGGTCGCCTGCTCACTGGAGACAGGCCTTCAGTTTCTTGTCAATGAGGGCTTTTCCTGGGCCAAATTACGAAGGTTAATGACTTGTGCATTACATTCTCTTGCCTTAGGCTGATCACAGCTCCACTGACCCTGTGGGTCCCCTGCTGGAATGGCTCTCTTCCAGTCTCTGCATTTCCCCTTACGTGACATTCATGTAACATTCTTTCATTTTACAAGTGCACCAGTTAGTGGTGTTGGTTCAAAGACCAGTGCAAGGAATGAGATAGTAATGATTCCTGCCCTTGTGGAGTTTCTGTTTTCATTGGGGCCAGGCATTAAGTAGCTTATAAATGCTTACTGAAGAGTCTTTTCATACTGCATTTGTATGTGAGCTCAGCTACATTTCACCTATGGCTGCTTTCATGCTGCATGGTAGAACTAATGAGAGGCAACGTGGCCTGAAGAGCTGTTTTGTGACCTGACATTTTACAGAGAAGGTTTGTTGATGCATGGTTGAATGTCTTGGTTTGTTCTGAAGTTGAGGAGTTATTGGGGAGTAGGGAGAAGTGAGAAGCAGGTACTGGATGGAGATGATGCATTGTGGGATAACATCAACAGGTCAGAATGTCAGGTATTTAACAGCAACTTTACAAGGGGAGCTGGGAAAATCCCCATAATGCCTTCCCTCTGAGGCAGTTTCCAGAGAAAATGGGGAAGTATTCTTTCTCCTAATGGAAAAATGTGGAGTATTCTTGAGTCAGAGATGTCTTTTTGTCCATCAGTTGGGTCAGAAATGCCCATTTGTCTGTCAAAGCCTGTCCTCCAATTCTGTAGTATGGAGTGGTAGCTGCCAGACCGTTGCCTAACTACAATACATTTCCAAGCTCTCCCAAGGTCTCATTCGATCATGTGACTAGTTTTCAATGGAATATGAATAGCAGTGATCTGTAACTTGCAGGTTGGGACTCCAAACCCATCGGCTCTCTGGAGGCCATGAACTCAGGCTCTGGCGCACTGCCTTCCAAAGCTTTGTGGACTTGAGTCACTGTCCTGGGGATTCTCTCAAGATGCAGCTCTGATCAAGCAGGTGTGGGTGAGACCTGGACGTCCTCACTCTTAACAAGCTCCTAGTGGGTAACGGGGCTGCTGGTGTTGTGGAATATTATGTTAAGATGCGTTACATTTGTTTATACTGTGGAACATTTGTTTAATGATGCAAAGATGTGTTGCATTTTTTATGTTGCATTTGTTTAACTCTGTGAAACCGTGCTACTGTGCCTGTCTAAAACACCTGATTGGTCAATAAAGAGCTGAGCCACTGATAGCAAGGCAGGAGAAAGGATAGGCAGGGCTGGCAGGCAGAGAGAATAAATGAAGGAGAAATCTGGGAGACGAGATCTAGGAGCCAGAGGAGCAGGAGGACTCCAGAGGCCAGCCACCCAGCTACACAGCAAGCCACAGAGTAACAAGTAAAAAAAGGTATACAGGAATTAGAAAAGGCAAAAGGTAGATGGGATAACTTAAGTTAAGAAAAGCTGGCAAGAAATAAGCTAAGCTAAGGCCGGGCATTCATAAGTAAGAATAAGCCTCTGTATTTATTTGGGAGCTGGGTGGAGGGCCCCCCACAAAAGCCAAAAGAGTCAAAGAGTGGAAAACAACCAACTACACGCTGGTGCTCAGGCTATTCTTCCAGAAGGAGAGGAGGCACCAGAGAAAGAAGCGAACGTGAGACTAATTCACCAGATGGAGGAAGCCGGATGGGAAATAAGCTTGTGAGGTGGGAGGTGGGTGGGGCTCTTGTCACAAGATAGTTATTCAGATACCTCACTGTTATTTCTTGACCAGGTGACTAAAGGCAGAATCATCCTCTAATGTCCCTCCACCCCTTAATGTGTGTGCCTGAGTTGTGGGTCACTGCTTTATTATATACTATATTATATACTAAAAGACCTGAACCTAATTATACCCTAAACCTCATCCAGCCTTTACCCAGGCTCCTTGATGATGGCATTGCTTAGGGGAAAACAGTCTCAGTCTTTTATTTGTTGACTCAAGATTAAAACAAGAGGCTGGGGAGATGGCTGCCACATCATCACAACAACCAGGGTTTGGAGCCCCAGTACCTGGGTAGCAAGGGGGCCTTTCTTGTGCTCTCCTCACTCCAGATCTGAGTATTGCAGAGGCACTTGCTGGTTTCCAGCCTTGCTGAGAAAACATGAGGCCTAGATTCAGGGAGTGAAAAGTCATAGAGGAGGGAAAGCCTCTGGCGTCCTCTCGGTCTCTGTGTGTGCACAGGAGTGAGCATCTGCACCCATTCACACACAGACATGATGCATATTCAGATGCACACACTAAAAAAAATAATTTTAAAGACAGAATCACACTCTGTAATCCTAGCTGGCTTGAAACTCACTGTGTAGACCAGGCTGCCACAGAGCTCCACCTGCCTCTGCTTCTTAAGTCTTGGGATTAAAGGCATGTGCCCCCATACCAGGTACAAATCTCTTTAAAAAGGTATTTAACAAGAGTAGCAAAACCATTTAAAATAGTGAATTTTTGTCTGAGGGCTGTGTCATGAGTAATGTGTTTTTTCCTGATGGGAGAGTCAGGAGAGAGCAGATCATAAAGGTCTTGAGTCTTGAGGATCATACATGAAGCTTGAGTCACTCAGCCAAAGGGCTGAGTATCAGGTTTTGGTATGGGCTGCAGGGCTGAAGCTGGCTAGAATGGCTCACCCTAAAGTGTTTCCAGTCAAGGGCTGTTGACACAAGTTGTAGGAACACGGGCAGGAAATCAAATGAGGTGTGTGTGTGTGTGTGTGTGTGTATGTGTGTGTGTGTGTGTGTGTGTGGTATATGCATTCTGGACAAAGGCAGTTGCAACAGAGAAGAAGAGGAACTCTGCTCTAATATAGGCTCTAAACTGGCAGGATACTATTGCACACTTCCAGCAAACATTTACAGTGGGTTGGCCAAGCTCATCTAAGGATCCTGGCCAGCTGGACTCAATGTGCTAGAATTTAGCCAAGGATATTAATGGAAAGTCTCTCTCTCTATATGGAGCTTGAGCAAGGAAGGCTAGAATAAGGACTGTCACCATAACTCTGGTCCTGACTTTGTCTTCTTGAAATAGAGATGGGATCAAGTCTGTTGGGGTCTGTCCTCTTGGCTCCAAGGATGAAAGCAATCCTGCACACAAGCAAGAAAAATCCAGTGGAGATAACTGTGGGGCTTGCTTTGGAAGAAGCACCTGGATGCACCCCAGGAACTAGCTTTCATCTCAAGTGGTGCTCAGAGAACGCCAGGCCCCTGTGCCAGAGTTTTGTAGACACAGCTGCAAACTGGAGAAAAAAATGACAATCTGCCACTCTCACCAGTGAGAGCCACTAACATAAAGAAAGCCATCCATACCCAAGGGCAGCTTCATTGGATTAGAAGGGAGTCCAATTAAAATGACATTCAGTCTTCAGCAAATATTCACTGAGTGTCTATTTTGTGGTAGGCATTGCCAATACCAGAAACACAGGACTCATCACATCTTGTCTTGGAGAAGTAAGAATAAGTCACTGTGCTAACTCAACACTTGGCTAAGAGAGTTTATACTCCCATGTGAGGCATGGAAAGTCCATCTGAGCCTCTCCAGAGAGACAATTCTAGATGGCTGCACTCAGGGTGAGTGAGGGCTGAGTTCTGCTAGGGAGCAGAGGCCGGTGGCTGGAGAGGAACAGAGGAGGGGTTGAGACTGAAGGCGAAGGGCCAGGAGTAGGAGACACCATAGCATGGTCAGTCTCTGATGCCTCCACTTGGTGGCTGGAATGTTATTTACAAGAAACGTGTATCACAGTAGGTCTTTCTGCCTAATTAAAATCTATCAGTGAAACTAGGTGTGGTGGCATCCACTTATAATCCCAGAGTCTGGGAAGCAGAGACAGTCAAGTTCCTGGGGGTCCCTGGCCAGCCATCTTAGCCTAGTGTCTGACATTCTCTGTTGTCTTTCCATCTCATTGAGTGTGAGCATGCACACACACACACACACACACACACACACACACACACGGATGGACACATGCATGGATGGACACATATGCACACACATGCACACACAGGCACTCATACACACATGCATGCATGTGCACATGGACACATACACATGCACACATGGAGGGACATACACATGCACTTGCAAACACACACACACACACACACACACACACACACACACACACACACACTGTTGTTGGAATTGTGATGCTAGTTGGTGTGGGAGAGGCACTCTCTCTCTTGGGCTGGGTGGAGCCAGCAGCTAGCCATGGAGAAGCGTGGTTGGCAGTTCAATCTCCATCTCCCTCGGGAACACAGAGGTAGTGGCAGCTGGATCAGCGGCGGAGTCACAGCTTCTCTCTGAGTCTTAAGTGTAGTGTACTAATCTCGCCTATCAATAAACTCTGGCCTGACCCCAGACTTCTTTCTCTCTTTACCTGACGCCAATGTGGGCCCACCTATGCGGTTGCCACTCCAGGGCAAGCACACTGCTTGCCCAACTCCCAACTTTTAAAATCCCCACTCTGGGGCATAGAGCTGTCCGAGCAGAGCAGATTCTGTAGCTCCGTCTGCTTCGCGATCTGGGCGATTGTAGCCAGTACACGCAGAAACGCCCCAATTAGGCACAACCACCCTACAGTCTAGTGTAATCTCCCTCCTTGCGTTTCTGCCTCCCCAAGGAGAGACTCTGTCTGCTGCTGTCATCCCATATAGGTTCTGCTTGGTGCACACAGACACTGCTTCCCTTGGCAACCTCCAGGCCCTTAGCCTTTCCTTTTATGCTGTGTGCACTACCCTGGTGCTCGGCTTTTGTCATCCTGTGCCAGAGACCCGATACCCAAGCATGCCCCCCACCCAGTGCAGGAGCTCCCTGGCTTGATCAGTGGTCTGGATGCATACTGATGTCCGGTGTCTTCCTGAACTGGCTCTGCTCATTGCATAGGAGCGATGGGCCTATCCGAGTGCAGAGCCTGACCTACTTTGACACCACACCTGCTCCACATGCTGGTCAAACATCAATATTACATCTATCCGAGCATCTGACCTGCGGTAAGTCAATTGACAACTTTTAAAAGGTAAATAACTAAATAACTAAATAAATAAACAAATAAAAGGGAGTGTAAAAGGATAACGGGAAAGGACAATCTTAAAATCTTTCCCAGGTCAATGGTTGCAAATATCACAATGCAGGGAATTAGGACCCTACCAATGCTACTATGGACGGGATGCTAGAAAAATACTGAAGAGATAGCAACCTAGTTGGGATCAAACAATTTCGGTCATAATTGTTATTAGTCTGGCAATTCATATCTTATCCCTAAAAAATTATTTGATAACAGTGCCAAAAATGAGAAACTGACTGTAAAGATACAGGCCCCGGAATATGGTAATGAGAAATTGACTGTAAAGATACAGGCCTTGGAAGATAATATGCAAGCCTTACAGTAGTCACTAAGGAGGATAAGACAGCTTTGACTGATACGATTAAACTTTAGAGGTGTTCACAATTGAGGAAAACAAAAAAGTGACTGGTAAAATGGAGTTTAGAACAGCTCACTGCTCAGGAGATAAAGCCCTGCTGGTAAGTTCTAAGCCTTAGAAAATTTATTAGAACTAATAATAAAAGCATTCAAGCCGGGCGGTGGTGGCGCACGCCTTTAATCCCAGCACTTGGGAGGCAGAGCCAGGCGGATCTCTGTGAGTTCGAGGCCAGCCTGGGCTACCAAGTGAGCTCCAGGAAAGGCGCAAAACTACACGGAGAAACCCTGTCTCGAAAAACCAAAAAAAAAAAAAAAGCATTCAGACACAGACAGAAGAATTCAGAGGAGAACCAACCTCACCATTACCTTATAGAATTAGAGAAGAGTGGCCTAAGGTTGTTAAAACACCAACCATGATTTACCCTGTTACTGTTTATGAAAGGCCACCAAATGACATGTATCCCCAAGGATATACAGAATATAAATGGGATCCTATACAAATGTTAGACTTAAAGAATATTAAGTAAGCAACAGTTTCCTATGGCATGCATTCAGCTTATGTGAGGCAGATGTTAAATACATGGTCCACTCAGAACAAAATTACTCCAAACAACTGGAAACAGTCACAACAGTATTAGAATTTGGTCCTCAGTTAGAATGGAGCAGCTGATTGAGAGAAGAAGCTAAGACCCTTTAACAGCAAGGTAAGGCTAGAGGTTTTGAGATTTCCCAAGATCAAATACTTGGTGAGGGATGTTATGCTGATGTGGATAGTCAGGCTACATTTGATGAACACACTTTGTCCTTATGCCATTCAGCAGCCTTAAATGCTTGGGATAAGATTCAACAATCAGGAAAGAGGACCGAACCATATACTAAAGATGGGAGCCTGCTCCCACCTTTTGAAGGGTTCTTAGGTGGAGGAGAGAGGAATGAGGAAATATCAGATAGAGAGACCTAGCCAATGAGAAAAAAGACAGAAACACAGGATAGCTTCAAGAGGGCCTGGATCAATACCCATCAGCGACTTCATTTATTCAAAAGGGCTTTTAATAAAAATGCCAAGAGGTGGTGCAAAAGACCTCCTCCTTGCAAGATCGAAAGCATACCACACAGCCAAGTGAAGACCCTTCTAAACACCTGGTAACCATACCCATGGTCAAATCATCTCCTTTTCGCAGCCCTCTTGGGTAGAGCAAGCTCAGATTCTCTGACCCTGAATAAGTTCTCACTAGGAAACCTCTGTGTGCCTCCACAGCTCCCCCTTCTTAATATTTTAAAGGGCCCCTCAGGCCCCTCAGATGGACTGTGCCTGTCTTAGGTGACCTTCTACTGCTAGACAGCCTTACCCGTCATTGAAATACACTTTCTGCCAAGTGTACTCTGTCTTAGGTTGACAGCTAGCAAGAAGGACTTACTCGTCTCTGACTACCAGCCTCTGGTAGGGGAAGATACAGAGCCTAACTCTATACAACTCTGAATCAGGTTCCCACTAAGACCTTGCAAATAGCTGGAACAATCCCAGCAATACTCCTGCTCCCCAAGGCTGCCATACCTCCCAGTAAAGGAGTAGAGGATGATAATGATAGAATGGCCTTTTTGAAAGGGTCTATAGCAGTCTTAGCTGCACCAAGCCTTTTTTTAAATCAATAAACTCTTGATGCAACTGCATCAAATAAATCAATAAACTCCCAATGCAACTACATCAAATCTAAAGACTCCTTAGCATCACCATTAACATTAACATTAACAGGTTAACATAATTCTAACATGACTAGTTACATAATTACAATTCTTATAAACTTACATTCAAAAGCAAACTCTCAATAGAACTATTTTCACTTTGCAAACATCCAAAAGCAACTTCTTAATAGAACTTATTTACATTTTCTACTAATATAACATAGGGCACATTAATACAAGGTAACATTAATCCAGTCAAAGAACAAGAAATTATTTTTAAATTAAAGAGACTGAGGAATATTAATTCTCCCTTTTCTTTGTAATTTTTTAAGCTGCATCTTGAGCCTGGTTAGAAAAAAAAAACAAATTTCTCCATCTCTACACAAAATCATTTCCACAGTTCCTATATAATAGTTTCATAAATAGTTTTATTTCTACACAAAGTTCATGAGTCACCACAGTTAACAAAGCAAATATGCATACACAAAGCAATTCATAAGTTATCACAGTTGATAATGCATATATTTTGTGAGTCATCAAGTTGACAGAGTCTATATGTGAAAGTAAATTCAAAATGGTCCCATTGCAATTGAATCACTCATGTCCATCCCATTTCTTAAGTCTTAAAGTCCATCTGAGCACTCAAAATCAGGGCCTGGCTTATCAGCTGCCCTGAAGTCCTTACATAACTGTCCAAGCTGTAATGACTTTGAAGCAAACAGCTCCAAATATGAGGAGGCCCATAACAAAAACTTTTTTGCAGTTCCCCTGAATGCAACAATTCAGTTCAAACACCAGTCTCTGAAACTTTGCTTTCAGTTACAACAGCATTTTATGGTGGTCTTACCCTAGGAACTCTGCCTTGGATGAAAGTGGCTGTCACATTAACTGAGCTGCTGCAGAGCTTTTAAAAAAAGCTCTCTGTGCAGCCAGCAAACAGAAAATACATGGATTTCTTCTTCTTCTTCTTCTCCTCCTCCTCCTCCTCCTCCTCCTTCTTTTTTTTTTTTTTGTTTTTCGAGACAGGGTTTTTCTGTGTAGCTTTGCGCCTTTCCTGGAGCTCACTTGGTAGACCTGGCTGGCCTCGAACTCACAGAGATCCGCCTGCCTCTGCCTCCCGAGTGCTGGGATTAAAGGCGTGCGCCACCAACGCCCGGCTCTTCTTCTTCTTTTGACAGAGTTTATCTGTATTGTTTTGGTGCCTGTCCTGAATTTCATTCTGTAGACCAGGCTGGCCTTGCACTCACAGAAATCCTCCTGGATCTGCCTCTCAAGTTCTGGGATTAAAGGTGTGCACCATCACTGCCTGGTGCTGCATGGGGTTTTTACAGTCCCAGGCCTGAGGCCCGAGGGCTGTCAACTGCCTTGAGCCACAGGAGCCCAAGGGAGGAAACCTGGCTACTATGAGCTGCGGCCTCATTGGCTCACATTACCTGCTCCACCAGTGTCCCTGCAAGCAGCATTCAGAGTCTGAGTAGCCTCTGTGGGCTACCCTGCTTGCAGAGCTGATTGCCACCCTCAGGGCATCTCTACCTTACTCTGTTGCTGGGAGCTCAGGCTGGCCTGGGTTTCAGTGTGTCTTAGCCATTCAGCCTGGCCATTGCTGCTGCTAAGGACTCAGACCCTGTACATTTCATTGCAGGGAGGATTTCAAAACCTCCACTGCTCTCTCCATACTATGGCTCATGTCACCCGGGCTTCCTGTCAGCCAGCAGTTTTCCCCCCAGGTCCCACACCAACTCTACTGTGGTTCTGCCCTTAGGGATGTTATCTGGCTTCTGCAGGGCTTCCCCCACTCACTGCTGCTCAAGGTATTCAGGCCTACCTTGGTGTCCCCAAACGCACACATGCAGACTCAAAGGCACCTGTTCCCTGGCCTGCCTGATGTATGTCCTGCAGGAATCTTTCTCTGGAGGTTTTGTCTCTCACACAGATGCCATATCACACTGCACTCTCACTCTCTAGCTGCCTGTGTGGTTTTCTACCCACACTCTCCTGGGACATCCCTTGCTGAGCTCTGACCTCAGGGACCCTGGCTCCAGGTGACAGACCTGCTCTCGCTGCTGGGGTTCAAAGTTTCTTCTGCACTCCAAGCCACTGCTGCTGCCTGCCATTCACCTCTCTCACTGTGCGGTGCCTCTGTGTGGCATGTCAAGGTTGAACGTAGCCTCCAACCATGTCTCTCTGGCTGGCTGACCATATTCTCCTCACTGTGACTCAGCCATGGCAGAAAGTGTGTAGAACCCCGCTGCCTGCACTGGCTGTCTGCATCCACCATTGTTGGAGGCTTCTGAAGCCTCTGAAGCTGCTTGGATGGCTAAGTTCACAGTGCCTGGTAGGTCCCAGGTGCTGCTTTCTACATTCCAAGTCCCGTCCATGCTTGGGGAAAAACTACTCTACCCTAAATTACTTTATATTAAACCTTCACCATATTCCTAGACCTAAAGCCTATATTCTCCACCTTCACCAAAACTTTTTTACAACTTTAAACTTAACATAGTAAATAGATAAAAACAAAGAGAGAGACTTGCTGCAGCCTAACTCTAACTACTCTGCTTTATATTTACACTTTTACTCCCGAAGATTAGAATGTCACCACCTCCTTTAATTCATTACTGGGCATGCCCTCTGCTTCATGATGTTCCTTCTCTTTTTCCTCCATACCTAAGTTCCACATTCTGATGCCATCTGTGGGAGCCTGCTCCCACCTTTTGAAGGGTTCTTAGATGGAGGAGAGAGGAATGAGGAAATATCACATAGAAAGAGAGACCTAACTGATGAGAAGAAAGACAGAAATACAGGATAGCTTTGGGAGGGCCTGGGTCAATACCCAACAGCCACTTCATTTATTCAAAAGGGCTTTTTATAATAATGCCAAGAGGTGAGGCAAAAGACCTTCCTGTAGCTAGAGTTTTTCTGGTTCTGCCTGGCCCGTGGTCAGGACAAATCTCTCTCCCCTGCCAGTCCCACAGCCGCTCAGACTCAACCGAGTAAACACACAGAGACTTATATTGCTACAAACTGTATGGCTGTGGCAGGCTTCTTGCTATCTAATTCTTCTATCTTAAATTAACCCATGTCTATTAGTTTATAAGTTGCCACATGGCTCGTGACCTTCCAGTACCTTATATCTTGCTTGTCATGGCGGCGTCTGGCAGCGTCTCTCTGCCTCAGCCTTCCACTTCCCTGAATTCTCCTCTCTCCTTGTCCTGCCTATACTTCCTGCCTGGCTACTGGCCAATCACTGTTTTATTTATTAACCATTCAGAGTAACACATTTAACATACAGAACATCCCACAGCACCTTCCCCCTTACAAGATCAAAGCACACCGTACAGTGTAGATCCTTCCAAACACCTGATAATCACGCCTGTGGTCAAATCATCTCCTTTTTGCAGCCCTCCTGGATAGAGCAAGCTCAGATTCTCTGACCCTGAGTAAGGTCTAACTAGGAGACCTCTGTGGGTCTCCACAACTAAATTGATACAAGGTCTAAAAGAACCCTTCACTGAATTTTTACAAGGATTGACTTCAGCTGTAAATAGAATGGTTTCAGATCCAGAAGTTAGATGAGTACTAATTCAATCTTTGACTTTTGAAAATGATAATTTATAATATGAAAAGATAACTGGGCCTTTAAAGATGAGATCAGCACCCATGGAAGAATGCATCCAACACACAGTCAATATTGAGTCTCTTAACTATGATGATATTTGGATAGGAGAGGTGATTTGCAAAGGCTTAAGGAAAAATCAAAATGTCAAATGTTTTAATTGTGGTAAACAAGGTCATCTAAGAAGAAATTGTAGGCAGGGTGTTCCTAGAAACAATGTCTCTTCTGGAGATAACCTGAACCTAAGGCTCAACCTTCTGGAGTATGCAGAAGATGTGGCAAATGATAGCATTGGACCAATGAATGCCAATCAACAAGGGACAGGCAAGGAAACCCTTTACCATTGGGAAACACATTTGGTGACCTTTTGCAGGCCCCCATGTCGAACTTGGTTCCGTCACTCCCTGTCACCATGGGGGAAACTCCTCCCCAGAGCAATTAAAAGACCCAGTGCAACAAGCCAAGGAAATGGTAAGGAAATGTCCTACTTGTTCCTTTTTAATCAAGCTCCACTACCTGCAGGAAGTAACCCAAAGGTTACTCAAAGAAATGAAATTTGGCAAATGGATGTGTTTCACTTTGCGGAATTTGGAAACTTGAAATATGTACACCATACCATTGATACCTATTCAGGATTTCAATGGACAACAGCTTTGAGTTCTAAAAGGTTGATTCTCTAATTATACACTTGCTAGAAGTTATGGCCATCATGGGTATACCTGTACAAATTAAGACTAACAATGCTCTAGCATATGTCTCTAGTAAAATGAAACAGTTTTTTTTTTTTTTTTGGTTTTTTTGAGACAGGGTTTCTCTGTGTAGCTTTGCACCTTTCCTGGAACTCGCTTGGGAGACCAGGCTGGCCTCGAACTCACAGAGATCCGCCTGCCTCTGCCTCCCGAGTGCTGGGATTAAAGGCGTGCGCCACCACCGCCCGGCAACAGTTTTTTTAATATTATAATATAAAGCATATTCCAGGCATATCACACAATCCAACAGGACAAGTGGTTATGGAAAGATCTAATCACACTTTAAAAGATGCTAAATAAACAGAAAGGGATAATAAAGACCCCCCCCCCAGAGATAGATTGCATAGTGCCTTACTAACTTTAAATTTTCTAAATGCTAATGAGAAAGGAATGACAGCTGCGGAGAGACATTGGACAGTAGGAAAAACTACTGAATTAAATCAGCCTGTATGCTTTAAAGATGTGCTGACCTCAGAATGGAAGCCAGGATATGTGTTGCAATGGGGAAGGGGTTTTGCTTTTGTTTCTACAGGAGCAGAAAAGCTATGAATACAATCAAAATTAATGAAGATTTGATTTGGAGAGACCTCTTAATTAGGAGAAAGGATTGTTCATTAACCAATGTGAAGATTCAACATGTCAGAAAAAAAACCCTCACCAAATTAGGGTCAGGGCAGGGTTCTGTTTTTGTCTTTACAGGAGAATAAAAATATCCATCTTAAGGATATGAAGGCCCTTTGGACAGATAGACATCTAAAGAAGAAGGGAGAACTGTCTGGAAAAAAATTACCAAGGAAAGAAACAATCTGTCATGATGGTATAATTAGTTTCTACAGGGTAAATCTCTTTACTTCTTGAAATATTTATTGTCCCAACTCAATTAAAAACTAAAGCTGGCTGTGGAGTTGGAGTGTGGCTCTCTCCTTCTCTAGACCCATGAGTGTTGTTAAAAGAAAATTCAGAGTCTGTGTCTCATTCCAGAAGGGTCACCTGGTTGGGACAGAAGAAAAGCAAAATCTAGGGACTATTGTCACTAATCTTTTTCCCCTCAAACTTATTTTGATTCTTCAGAACTTTTCTTTATGTATAATACTATCTTAAAATGTAAACTTTCTCTTTTGATATTAATAATGTTTAGGTTTTCCACAGTGAACAAGAAACTTTCCTAACAGCAATCTCTGATGTTTTCAAAAGGATGATGTGTAGTTAGAAGTTTTCCTGTGTCCCTGCCAGCCAATGGTTGGGGCAAATCTCTCTCACTCACATCACCCAAGTAAACACACAGAGGCTTACATTGATTATAACTGCTCGGTCATTAGCTCAGACTTATTACTGACTAGCTCTTACACTTAAATTAGCCCATAATTTTTAATCTATGTTTAGCCACATGACTTGGTACCTTTTCTCAGTTCTGCCTTCATATCTTGCTTCCTCTGTGTCTGACTGGTGACTCCTAACTCAGCCCTTCCTCTTCCCAGAATTCTCCTCATCTGCTTGTTCCACCTATACTTCCTGCTTGACTACTGGCCAATCAGCATTTTATTTATCAACCAATCAGAGCAACACATATTCACAGCATACAGAACGACATTCCACAGCAATGATGGGGCCCCACAACAACAATTCTACCTGGATTGTATTAATGCCATTAGCCAATAGACACCACCCAAAGATCAGCTTTGGACTATAAATTTCTCTGGACAATTCTGAGGTGGCTAGCTGAGATGGCCCACCCTCTTGCACCACTCCAGCCAGAACTTCAGATAAGCTTTACTCAGAGACTGGCTACAAATGTTATAGCTAGTCCTCCTAAGACTTAACCATTGTTTTAATTTTTACAGGGTCCCATAGAGATACCATCACCCCACAGACAGCAAGAAGTAATTGTAGAAACATGATGCCCATTTTCCCAATAGGTGGGGTGGGTAGTTTTTAGTTTTTCTCAGGGTTATGGATAATTGTCATCTGTAGGGGGTTGGTAATAGGTTATTATAGGGTTGGAGGTGGAACAATAGAGATTAGACTCAGGGATCTTGTTTGGAATAGAAAAAATGGGGATAGATATGATATGATTAAAAGGTAGATTATCAGTTTTAAATAATTTATATCAGTATGGGTTTTTGTATGTTGATACAAATTCAAAATTATTTTTGTTATATATACATTCCTAGTTCTATTAAGAGGTTTTTGTATATTGATACAAGTGTAAATTTATTTTTCTTGTATTATATATATGTTTCTACCTCTGTTTAGGATATTTTTGTATATTGATACAAACTAAGCTTATTTTTGTCATGTTATATATACATTTCTACCCCTGGTTAAGATATTTTTTATATTGTTACAATTTCAAGTTTATTGTTCTTATACTGTACATCTGTTTCTATTTTTGCATAAGGTACTATCTCTACAGCTTGTTTATTTATATAATGTGAAGCTTTAGTCCTTAAGCTATATAGGTTAATAAGAATTACACCCATGTTTGTCAAACTGATAGTCATGTTAGTTAGGTTTTCTAGGCCTGCAGAGATGTGTTCCAAATAGATAGGTGTTCTTCAAACACTTCAAATACCTACAGACTATGGCATTTAAAATGTTTTAAAAGCTTAGAATTCTTTTGACATGAGACATGTCTGCTCTTGGCATCACTGATCTACTCCTGAGAGGATGATGGGCACCGAAGACACTCCATATGGGGTTTGCTTTCTTTTTGGCAAAACTGGCCTATTGGACTGCCCTTGCCTCAACTGCTGACAGTAAGCATGCTGTCTAATCTGGACCAGCAGGACACAAAGAAAAGTGACTGCTGAACTTTGCCAAAACAGGGTAGAACAAATTTTCCTGCTTCTGAAAAAGGTCTGTCAGATATTCTAGGCCTGTAAGCCAAAGTAGGATGCCTCAGCATTGCAGAGAAACCTTGAGTGACTGTCTAGGCAGCCAGGTGTTTCTGTTATTTCTTGCATTTTTTGGAAGTCATTTGCTTGTGCTTCCTGCTTACTCAGGTACTATTATATTCCTTCTCAGGTCTTTGATGGGATTGAAGACTAGCTAGTTACCAGTTAGGATCCTCCCAAGTTTTATCTAAAGACATATCAGGTACATGCCTAAATTATTCAGGAAAGGACAGCTGTTGAGGTAATCTCTATAAAATTGCCAGTTACCTATGGTCTGGACATCTAGAATGTGTTTCTTACTTGATAATTGTTCTTTTTTATGTAGTTTCATTTTTTGATTATTACCTTTCCCTTCTTCTAGACAATACTTGATAATAGTTCTTATTGCATGTTGTTTTATTATGTTAGGATTAGAACCTTCCTTCTTAATTAGACAAAAAGGGGAGAAATGTTGCCGGAATTGTGATGCAGGCCTATAGTAAAGAATGGCTTGGTCCAATGTGTGTGGTCTTCTCTGGAGAGACATGACCGTACTGGGGGAGGGGGAGGTGCTCTCTCTCTTGGTCTGGGCAGAGCTGGCAGTGAGCCACTGAGAAGCTTGGCTGGAAGTTTGGGTCTCATCTCGCTTGTAGATGAAGAGGCAGTGGCAGCTGGATCAGGGTCGTCTCACAGCTTCCTTCTCTATCTATATAAGTGTATATATTAATCTCGTCTATCAACAACCTCTGAACTGACCCCAGACTTCTTTCCCTCCTTAGCATGCCCCACACATGTCAGCAGCTTCTGTTGCCTTCTGAATGTAGCTCAAGTCTTGGACAAGGCCTGTTATTCCCTGTGTGATCTATGTTCTTGGGCTCTCAACTTCCTGCCAGCACACTTTCTCTGATCCTTTGCATCCTGGGTGACTGGCTTCTGTCAGAGCCCCCGAGCTGTGCTTTCCAGGCTCTGTCTGTTCCCTCTAGGCTGGGAGACTAACCCATTTGCTTTGCCTGGGGTTGAAACATTTGCCAGACCATAGCACTCAGTTCGAAACCTGAATATTCACGTCTAGATCTTTAAGACAGTCTTTGATTACCCTGGCTTCAAGCCTGGACTCTGCAGGCCTTTCTACTATGGGGGTGCTGTGGGACTTCTTGGCATCCCCACTTTTAACAGGGGCCCAAATTTCTTCTGAGGAGCTTTCCCTGATACCTTTTCCCACCTGCCCCCCCCACCCCCCTCCACCCGTGGTGTGGCTTGTCTTTTGTCTCTTGGCTCCCTGCTGGTGTAGTTCACTGCTGGAGTTTCAGTCCCCACAGATATGTAATGCCTAGGAACATGTGGGCATTCCTGGGTGCTACTGCCAGTGTTTATATGCTTTTCCATTTGTAATACTAGTATTGGTAAATATACCTGTGAGATATTTACTCCACCAGGTTCAACTAAATTACCCTCAACTGGTCTCAGCCTGAAAGATGGCTGCACATGCACCTGCTTTTAAAGTGAGTAAACTGAGTATTTTATGTGCTTTGGGTATATCTGCTAGTTAGTCATGAATATTAAAAGTGGAGTCCCTGGATGTGTGCATACTGACCTGCATGTCTGTTCATGTAAGTCTGTCTTGTGTGTACAGATGTGAGAGTCCATTTGCATGCTCTCACCCTTGTCTTACAGCAGCTTCATTTGCTCAGTTGCTACAAGGTACTTTAAGGGCATCTTGGAGTTGGAAGTCCAGTTGCAGAAGCAAGAACTGAAGTATTCTTCCTTTTTTCCTCCCTGAGACAGGTCTTTCTGTGTAGCCCTGGCTGTCCTGGAACTCAGAGATCGGTTTGCCTTTGCCTCCCAAGTGTTGGGATTAAAGGCATGTGCTGCTACTACCCAGTGCCTGGAGTATTTTTAAGTAGTATAGAAGTAGTGGGAAATATACCCCTAAGTCTTTTTTTCCTTTGCCTCTTTAAAAGTTGCGAAGGGCAGATGGATACCTGTGGCATATGGAGGCGATATCTTGTTTGAGGAACTCTTTCTATGTATGGTTATCTTTCTACTCCAGGTCTTTAGTTAAAGTACATGCCACAGTTTGAATAACTTGTTACGGACTGGGAAAATGACTTGGCTCTTTTATTTTATTTCATTTTTTTCTGGTAGTGCCCATGTTTTAGGCAGTCACCTTTCCTCAAGCTTTGCTGCCTTCTGCAATGTGTTTATGACACTCCCCTCCTCAGCGGCTCAACTGACCAGTATTAAACTCAAGGTCTGCTTGTTTTCTTTCCATCTTCAGAGCCTGAAGAGCTCTCCCCATCTATTCCAGGTGCTCAGACCTCTTTTTTCCCTGGACTGATGTCAAGCACCTGCCAGGTCGTCTTCTTCACCCACGGACTTCTGGACAACATGGCTGGCACTGAACTGCAGAGTCCCCTGCCGATGTTGCCGTTTTCACTGCTCACAACCAGCATTGCGCTTTGTTGTTCCCTACTTAATCTTTACTTTTGCTCACTCCCATATTCTGTCAGTCAAAACATCTACTTTTTATTTCTCCAACATTCCTTTAAATTTCCTAACTCTATGGCTTTGGTAAGCTGTTCTTATACCTTTCTGTCTCTTAAAGTCCAAGGAATTCCTTAAAACTCAGCAAAAATGTCAGTTATCCAGGACCTCTTCTAATTCTGCATTCTGATTGTCATGTTTCCAGTGTCTTGGTGTCCTACCCAGATCACAGATGGAATGAGAAGCTGTGTTCTGTTTACCTGTAATGTTTCAACAGCCTACAATTTTTTTTTATGTACTAAATGAAGGAGGTTTATCTATGGGTGCTTTTTTTTTTTTTTTTTGGTTTTTTGAGACAGGGTTTCTCTGTGTGGCTTTGCGCCTTTCCTGGAACTCACTTGGTAGCCCAGGCTGGCCTCGAACTCACAGAGATCTGCCTGCCTCTGCCTCCTGAGTGCTGGGATTAAAGTCGTGCGCCAACACCACCCGGCCTATGGGTGCTTTTTAATCAGCATGTAGTCCTGAAATAATTCTAGATCTAATTTCATTTTTGATTTAGCATCTGTAACTCTTTGAGAGGTTTTGTGTGGCTTAGGCTGGCCTTGAATTCACTACAAAACTGATGAGTTTTGTGTATGCACGGTGAGCACTCTTCATGTAGCTGAGCTACATCCCCAGACCAATATATGTGTTCTCTTTTTCAAATTGTATTGTTAATTTTATATCAGGTGGGGAACATGTTTGGAGGTCAGCAAACCACCTGTGTTCCAAAGTCAGTACTCTTCATTTAGGCTCCAGGAATCAAATTCAGGTCCTCAGACTTGGGGTCAAGCAACTCTACCTACTAAGCCATATAACCAGCCCTTTCTCTATTTTCTTAATCAAAAGTGCAATGTTACAAAGGTGATATTTCTTCTTGCATGGATGCTTTAAATATATTTTCTTTTTTTTTCATTTTTCTTTATTAAGAAATTTTCTACTCACTCTACATACCACCCACAGATCCCACCTTTTCCCTCCTCCCACCCCTCAGCCCTCCCTCCCAAGCAACCCTACATCCCCACATCCCCCAAATCAAGGTCTCTATGGGAAGTCAGCAGAGCCCAGCACACTGAGCCTAGGCAGGTCCAAGCCCCTTCCCACTGCACCAACCAAGGCTGTGCAAGACATCACGCCACAGGCATCGAATTCCCAAAAGCCTGCCCATGCACCAGGGACAGATCCTGATCCCCCTACCTGGGTGCCCCACAAACAGTTCAAGCCAAACAACCGTCTTCTGTATCCAGAGGGCCTAGTCCAGTCCCATGGGGGCTCCACAGCCACTAGTCTACAGTTCATGGGCTTCCACTAGTGTGGCCGGTCATCTCTGCACGTCTTCTCATCATGATCTCGACGTCCCCCACCTGCAGAATCCTTCTTCTCTCTCATCGATTGGATTCCCAGAACTCAGCCTGGTGCCTGACCATGGATCTCTGCATCTGCCTCCATTAGTCACTGGACAAAGGCTCTATGATGACAGTTAGGGTATTCACTAGACTGGTCACCAGAGTAGACCGGTCCAGGCACCCTCTGGACCACTGCCAGCAGTCCAAGGTGGGGTCATCCTTGTGTAAATATATTTTCATTTAAAAATTTTACTTGCTGTTGTAGAATATTATTTTAAGATGTATTACATTTTTTATACCATGGAACATGTGTTTTAATTATGCAAATATGTGTTACATTCTTTTATGTTGCATTTGTTTAACTCTGTGAAGCTGTGTTATTGTGCCTGTCCAAAATACCTGATGGGCTAATGGAGAACTGAACAGCCAATAGCAAGGCAGGAGAAAGGGTAGGTGGGGCTAGCAGGCAGAGAGAAGAAATAGAAGGAGAAATCTGGGAGACGAGATCTGGGATTGAGAGAAGGAGGAGGACTCTAAGGGCCAGCCACCCAGCTACACAACTAGACACAGAGTAAGAAGGAAAGAAAAAGTGTACAGGAATAAAGAAAGATAAAAGCCCCAAAGCCAAAGATAGACAGGATAGTTTAAGTTAAGAAAAGCTGGCAAGAAACAAGCCAAGCTAAAGCCAGGCATTTATAATTAAGAATAAGCTTCCATGTGTGATTTATTTGGGAGCTGGTTACAGACCCCCCCCAAAGAGCAAAAACAACAACAACAACAACAACAACAACTTGCATAATTGAAACCTTCTATTTATGGAAAAGTTCTCCTATATATTGTAATTGTCCATTAAAGCCAGGCTTTGTGATCAAGCCAAATAGCCAATGATTTAGTCAACAGAAAGATCCTATTTTAGACAAATTACACATAAATATAAAGCCTGACTTGATTTTAGAATTCAAATAAGTGTGTTTACTAATTCTTAACCTGAACGATGGGCTCCTGGATGAAGGAAAATGCATTCCCTGCTGCTATACGTGGCTTTGCTGGTTCGGTGTAACCCATAAAGGTTGTTTCCTTCAGCCATCGCTTCACGACTCTAGAAGTGTTCATGCCATGCAGTGATGAAGTGGTATTGAATGCAAGAATGTGCCAGAGCTAATCAGCAAGGAGGAGTAGGAAATGCAGAAGAGAGAGCTGAATTCGGTGAAATGGATTCTGAGGTCTTTCTGCCCTGGGCACTGCCTGCAAACTTTGCACCCCTCAGGATGTGTGTTCCACGATATGAAAGGCAGTTTAGCTAGGATGAAATCATATAGATGTCTTTCTGTCCTTCCACGTGGATGGACACCCTTTGTTAGGGTTTGAAGAAAACCATTAACTTTATTATTATTATTATCGTGTGTGTATATGATATATGTATATGAATTAGGCTGTGTGGATGCCACAGGAGCACTGGGTGCCACGGGAGCACGGGGTGCCGCGGGAGCACGGGGTGCCGCGGGAGCACAGGATGCCATGGGAGCACGGGGTGCCCACGGGAGCACGGGGTGCCACGGGAGTACGGGGTGCCACAGGAGCACTGGGTGCCACGGGAGCATGGGGTGCCACGGGAGCACAGGATGCCATGGGAGCACGGGATGCCCACAGGAGCACGGGGTGCCACGGGAGCACGGGGTGCCAACGGGAGCACAGGGTGCCCACAGGAGCACGGGGTGCCACAGGAGCATGGCGTCCCCCTAGAGCATGGGGTGCCACAGGAGCATGCGGTGCCACAGGAGCACGGGGTGCCACGGGAGCACGGGGTGCCACGGGAGCACGGGGTGCCACAGGAGCACGGGGTGCCACGGGAGCACGGGATGCCACGGGAGCACGGGGTGCCACAGGAGAACACGTGGGGAACAATTTTCTGGAGTTCTCTCATTTCACTGTGAGTTCCAGGGTTGTGAGGCTTGTAAGGTACTTCCACATACTGAACCATCCTACCTACTCAGTTTTAAGAAACTTACCTCCCATTTTGGGGAGGTCAAAGGTTGTTTTGTGGCCTCCCATAGTCTCAGGTTTTTCCAGGAGAAGTCACTTTCAGAGAGTTCCTTTCCCCAGGAAAAACGAAACAAAACAAAAACAACTCTCCATCAAATTCTCAGAACTATGCTACTCCCACTGGAATTTCCTGTTAACCTTCCGCGCAGCTGTACTGAACAGATTTGCGGGTCGGCAGAGTCCCTGATGGTTGAGGCTCACGGGGAACATGTTCCAGAATGCCCAGCAAGAGTTCTGTGTAATTCTAGGGTGTTACTCTACTGTTTATACACAGATGTTTACAACCACAGCTATTATTACAAATAATAATCATAATCACTACATATTTAATTGGGGCCCTGTACGAACTCAATGTGATTCTCAACGTATCGTTGGACACTCTAGAGTGTCCTCATTTTAAGATTTGGAGAGCACTCTTGTGGTTTTACAGGCAGCCTGTCTGGGACTACATTGCCTGGAGAACTCTATTCAATCTAGAATCCTGCAGCAGAGATGCCATTTGATTATTTTGCTGTGTTTGCCCCCTCCCCCTACAAAACCCTAAAAACAAAACAAAACAAAACAACAAACAAACAAAAAACCCAAACCAACCAAACAAAAACCAAGGGTGGAAAAGATACAAATTGGGAAACAACTGGGGCAAACTTACTAAGACTATAAACTTCCAAACAATACTCAGATCCTACACAAGCTTCAGCCAGCAGATTCTCAGCAAACCCACCCTACTGCAGGAATGCTGGGCTGGCTGCTGGTGGAGAGCCCTTGTGCTTAGCAAAGACTCCAGAAGCTTTTCCAGGTGAGTCACAGGCATCTCTGCCTGGGGTCTGCACCATCCACTGCTTCCATCCAAGAAAAGGCTTCCCTGCGTCAGGTCTGCCCATTGTTCAGAGACAGCAAGCAGTTGCAAACTGGTGGGCTGGAGGCCAGCTGTGGCCTGCAGGTGGTTTGTCATGGTCATATTTTTGTCTTCTTGTTTACTGGTTCTTAAAAATGTAAATTAACCTCGTCAACCTTAAAAACAAGACAAAACTCCACAATTTCAAATAGCAGTCTTTTTTTTTCTTCTTCTTCTCATGAGAAAACGAAAGACTCTTCTACAGTGGCCTTGACAAAAGAGCAACTTTAGAGGAAGTTTATGTTTATTCTGTACTGGCCACCCCCTTTCAGGTTTCCCTGTTTGAGCTAGGAGGCCCTTGAATTCCCAGACTATCCCTGTGGGCTGGGTCTGCTCCTACTCACCCTCTGCAGGCTGGGCCTGCTTTCTCCCACCCTCTGCAGGCTGGGCCTGCTTTCTCCCACCCTCTGCAGGCTGGGCCTGCTCTCCCTCACCCTCTGCAGGCTGGACCTGCTCTCCCTCACCCTCTGCAGGCTGGACCTGCTCTCCCTCACCCTCTGCAGGCTGGACTGCTCTCCCTCACCCTCTGCAGGCTGGACTGCTCTCCCTCACCCTCTGCAGGCTGGACTGCTCTCCCTCACCCTCTGCAGGCTGGGCATGCTCTCCCTCACCCTCTGCAGGCTGGACTGCTCTTCCTCACCCTCTGCAGGCTGAACCTGCTGCCCTCACCCTCTGGGCTCTGACTTGTTATCTACATTTTTTTTTTCCAAAATGGTAATTACTATGTATTGTTAGTGTTTACATTTTGGTAACTACATTGTTTCATGTATCTCTTGCCTTTTCTGCAAACACTGGAACATTCTTGCATTATCCTATAACAAGCTCTGCCAGCTTTTTGATTTTTTTATAACTGCTTTGTGTTTGATTTCATACTTGCTGCTCTTCTTTTCTGAAAGTGATGTGTGACAGGTTTAGAATTTTATGTCTCCTACTGATGTAACTGGGAAAAGTCCCCTTAGCAGTAGCTGAGAACTCTTCCCTTGGATCACAAACCCCATGACCAAACCCATGCAGAATTTTCCTTCTCATGCAAGGTAAAACCTACAACCAGCCACTGGTTTTGGACTCAAACACTGCTGTTGTGTATGTTGACTTCTGCATGAACTAGAGAATTAAAAGGAAACAATGTGATGATGTCTGTTGATGTTTGACACTGTCATTTTTTTCTGTAAATGGATTTAAGGGATCAATGTAGCAAATAGCAGGAATGATTGCCAAGTCTTAAGTGATATAAGCAGGAGACCTGTACTAACTGGATTCTTAGTCGACTGGAGTCAAAAGCGTCTTTTCCACCTACTGCCACTACATCCGTAATGAAGTCTCGAAGAAGCTCTATCGGGGCATTAAAGTTATACTTCAGAGGTCTGGGGGGAAATGCAGCTTTAAAAAGCTAAAAAAAAAATTAAATTAAAAATAGGGGGTGGGGAATGGTGGCACACACTTTTAATTCTAGCACTTGGGAGGTGGAGGCAGGCAGATCTCTGAGTTTGAGGCTAGCCTGGTCTATAGAATGAGTTCCAGGACAACAGAGAAACCCTGTCTTGAAAAGCCAAAACAAATAAATAAATAAGTAAATAGATGTAACCTCTGGTC
>CABHPP010127089.1:3362-55616 GCA_902168425.1 Peromyscus attwateri
AGGTAGGGGGAGCTTGGTCAGGATTTCAGAGGCAGAATCTGTATGGCTTACTGTGGTGATGGGGCTGGGGAGGGAGGCAGAGAGTCCAGAGAGCAGATTTGAAAGGGAGCAGCAGAGGTGTTCAGCCGTTTGAGAACCAGGAGAGGGTTGAGCATGCAGCCTTGGGGCGTTAGGGTCCAGTCAGAAAGGGGCCTGGGCCAGCTGTCCGGGTGCCGCTGCCTGAGGTCTCTGTTCCTACCTTCCGGGTGACTAAGTGGCACAGAGTCCTGAGAGCATCATATCTCACAGATTGGGTGAGGCCTGATTTTACCACCACCGTATGGTGGCCGCCCTGGAGGGTCTTCTGAGAGCAGCATCCCAGACCTCAGTGCTGGATGGTCAGCTTCCCAAGGGGAAGGGCTGCGCTCTCAGTCAGCAGACTTGCTGCTGCACTTCTGTGGCCTGTGGCGTGGTCCAGGAGGGGGCTGAAGACCCCAGCAAGAGAGTACTACACAGGGCAATGCCAAGGAGGACTCGAGGACCACGGGACCTTGAGAGACCTTTAAAATAATTCGCTTGGCTTCCCCATTCACACTACTTCCTTTGTCTGGAAAATTCTGGCTGCAGCATGAGCATTCTTCCTGTCACCAGTGTTCTGTCCCAGGGAGTGGGATGGATATGGTAATGGACCTACCACCTGCTTTTAGAAAACAAACACATGAACGACCTCACCTTTCATTCTCCAGGCTGGAGGGAGCACCGGCCTCCTGATGGACTTGGCAGCCAATGAAAAGGCAGTTCATGCGGACTTTTTTAATGGTGAGTGTGCCAGCATTGGGTGCCAGGCTTAATCTTTGTGTCATGGATAATTTGGATCGTGGAACAGTGTAACCCAGAGCTTATGCCCTTCTCAGTCCTGTGCCAAGTTTATGGAGTGGTCACCTGGCTGTTAGCTCTGGCTGTCAGCCCTATTTAAAGGGAAAAACATGAAATAAATCCCTGCCCAGCTCACTACCCAAGGTTAAGTTTGAGCACTGGTATGGATAGCATATGCAAGTGGACACATTGCTTATGGCCTGGATCCCAGACCTGGGCATAGGGACCTGCATGACTCTGTCTTCCCTCTGCTCTGTCCTGTTGATGGCTTGTGTCCCATCTTTCCTGGGTCACGCCTGTTTGCCCACCTGGATTCTCATGTCCTCTGCTGCTTTTTCAGAGGGACAGCTATGCTGTGCTTGAGTTCAGCCTGTGTCTGAAGTCAGGACGGAGGGCGTACTTCTGTCTCATAGCTCAGAGCTTTCTTGGTTAGAATATTTTACCAAAGAAACAGTGAAAGCTGACTGTAAAGTCTCCGGGCATGTGACAGGGCATGCACGTCTTGTCTTCTGATTTCTGAGGGCTTCATTCCTACTAGTTAACCCTTACTTAGGTTCAAGTGGCAGGTGAAATTTAGGCTAAGTTTCCCATTGGGAGGGTAGGAGTGTTTTTCTCCCCTTTCATCCCACCTTAGCTCTGTGGTGCATGGCTCTCCAAAGAACCATGACTCTTCCTGCCATGTTGGTTTCTAGCTTACTAGGGCCCTGAAGTCCTGAGTCCAGATGGGTTTGGGGGCTCACTGGCAGGTGGCTGCTGCTTGAGTGGGGAAGCCATCAGTCAGATGGTGCATTCCTCCCTGGGGACATTGCTTCTCCCCAGCTGGTGTCAGAAGGGGTGGGGGCGGCAACACACGTAACACTGGAGCCTTCAAAGACATCTCTCTAAATTCTCTTCAAGGAGTAGATGGAGCAGGACTGCTTCCCAGTGCAGCCTTGTGGCCCTTGGGAGGCTCCTGGCTCTGCGGGGTGTGCCACCTGTAGGGCTCGAAGTGTTGAAACAGGACTCCTTCAGAGTCCCTTTCTTCTGGGTCAGCTCACGGTCCTTGAGGGACCAGCTGTCACCGTGTTCACTGCGTGCGATCCTATAGGCAACAGGTGGCCTGGCCTGCACTGTCAGGGAGCACCTGGTACCGTGGGCAGCAGACACCCAGCTCCCAGTGACCATGCCGGACAGGGAAGGAATAGAAAGGGTCCCTGTCTCCGCTCCTGCCTACTCAGTGCCTGAGCTCAGGAGAGTGTGTGCTGTTCCACAGTTTGTGCCAAACTCCGGTACTTAGGAAGCCATTTATTGTGGGAGGCCTATGAGACTTTTGGCTCCTCAGACAGATGGGCTTTGGAGCTGTTGTCTGGTGGACATAGGTCCTAACTGGACCTGACTCTCTCTTGCCTTCCTGTGGTTTATAAGTAGTGGAGATCTACACAGGCTGCAGACGGGCAGATGGGGCCCTGGCAAGCTGGCCGGTGTTGTGTGAGAGCACTATCATAGGGTGGTGTCTCTGGTGACAGGAGTGTCAGGGCAGTAACCACCCAGAGGGACAGGTGATGCCAAGGTCAGGAGGCGGGAGAGTGGAGCAGTCCTTCATGGCCAGAGCTGCGCTGTGGACACGGCCTTTGCCCAGAAAGGCCTAGTGTGGGGAAACAGGAGGCTTCCTGCCTGACCGTCAGCTCTGGCCGCCCAGGGGACGAACTCTGCACACTACTCTCCTGGTGCAGGGACGGCACTGCTGCTGTCCTCACACAGGGATGGCCTCCAACCTGCAAGGTGGCTGTGCATGTGTCCATAGCACCCCGTGTGCTTTAGTAAAAATGCCTTCTAAATTAAAACGTGATTAATTGTAGCCGGAAGTTTTCCTGTGCCCTGCCTGACCTACAGCAGCTTATAAAATAATCACTCAGAGGCTTAATATTAATTGCAAACTGTTTGGTCTGTGGCTCAGGCTTCTTTCTAGCTAGCTCTTTCATCTTAAATTAACCCTTTTCTATTAATCTATGTTTTTCCACGAGGCTTCATGGCTTTACCTGTGTTCCATTACATCTTGTTCCCCCAGCAGTGCTCAGCATCTCCTCCACCCTGCCTTTCTCCTCCTGGTATCTCTGCTTGGATTTCCCCCCTGCCTCTAAGCTGCCTTGCCATAGGCCAAAGCAGCTTATTTATTAACCAATGGTAGCAACCCATGTTCATAGCGTATAGAAAGACATCCCACAGGCTCAGGCCCATTATTAACCAGCTCTTACGACAACTCAACCCACTCCTCTTAATCTATGTTTTGCCACGTGGCTTCGTGGCATTTCCTGTTCTCTCTCATCTTGCTTCTCGTGGCGGTGTCTGCTCTGACCCCGCCCTTCTCCTCCTTGTCTCTCTTGGGTTTCCCGCCTGGCTCTGTTCTGCCTTGCCATAGGCCATAGCAGCTTCTTTATTAACCAGTGGTAGCAACACATACTCACAGCATACAGAAAGACATCCCACAGCAGTTAAGAATGTACTGTAGACAGTACTGTCCCCCAGAGTTCCATCTGGTCCCCGGCTGGATAAAGTTGAGAGCCCTCCTGGGGAGTCCTCCTCTGTCTACCGCTTTCTCTGCCTTTCCAGCAGTTGTCAAGTTCATTTGGAAGCAGCGTCCTCTCTTGCCTGCTCGGTGCCTGTTAATGTGTTATTTTTTTATTTGTTTTCGTAGATTTTGAAGATCTCTTTGATGATGATGATGTCCAGTGAAGCTGTCCACTCGTATATGCTCCACTTTTGTGATGTGTCTCGAATTTCTCAGAACAGGATCAGATGATCATAGAGACCTTGCAAAGATCACTAGAAATCAGGACCTGGTCAGCCAAAAGAGGGGGACTGTTTGAACCAACTGGATGCTGCTGTCTCTGAGAATGCTAGCCCCTTGTTCTTATTTAAATTAAAAAACAGTACCATAACACGCCGGGTAATTTTAATTCCTGACTTTCGGATGAGTGTTGCAATCTCCTCCTCCCCTTGTGCAAACACGTACTATTCCCATAGCAAACACACCATGCCACTGCTTTCCATGTGCAGCCAATGGGGACGCACTGACTGGGCCAGCATGGGCTGTGCAGGCTGTGCAGATGGCTGCCAGAGCACTTTGAAGACCTGTCTAAAGGTGCCCTTGCCCTGTGGATGGAGACCCCTGTGCACCACATTTTTCTTCAGCCTCCTTCTCAGAGCTGCTGCTATTGCAGAACCCCAGGTGGAAAGATTCAGGATGCCTAGAGTGGTGATTTTAAGGAGGTGCCGTCTCCCTGTGAAATGCTGTGCTGGTTCTTCTCAAAGGAGGATACAGAGGCTGTGGGGGACAGTTTTAAAAGACTAATTAGCCAAGGTCACAAATGGCTGAGACAGTTAAGATTACTATTTTGTATCAGTTTCACAGTGAAGGCTTGAGGAGGCCTTTACCAGGTTACACTGTTTACCACTTTCAGAGCAGGAGTTACCAATGCCTTAGTGTCCTTACTGGCAGACAAGGATGCAGGTGTCTGAGGTGTTTCCTGGTTTGGGGATCCCCAGTCTTCAGCATGTAGGAAAGACCTCAGGTAAAGAGAGCTGTGTAGTAACTACTCACATGTGCAGAGAACCTTGTAAGGACACGGCGTGGCCCAGAGACCAGAGCTAGGAACCCCAGAGGACTGCCTTCTGGCCTTAGTTCAGACTAGTGTAGTCCAAGCTGCATCAGGGTAGTGATCTGCACATGTGAGCCTGTGCATGCTCTGTGGTGTCCACCTTTCCCTTCACAGACGCCCTGCAGCTCCTTCAGTGCTGAGGAGAGGAGGGAGCTCCCTCTCCTCCGACCTGTCAGGGTCAACTCCAGGGGAAAGGAACTTCAGCTTCTGCCTGATGCTGGCACTTGGTCTTTCCAGTGACACACCTTCACGGAGCTTGTGCCTCATTGGGAACACTTGGGGACATTTTGATTGGCCTACTTTGTCAGGTCTCACACAGTCTCACAGCCAACAGTGGCCATGCTTCTGCTGTGGGAGATGGAAATGCCAACATTTCATGAGAGGGCCTTTTCTTAGTCAGGGCAGGGGAGCAGCAGGTGACCCCACACAGTGACAGCCATGATTTATTTGGAGAATGTTTTCTGTTAACCAAGAATTTTGTGGTCCTTGTTGAGCCTCTGAGGGAGGGTGCTAGGGGAGTCCTGTGTGGGTCACATGGCCTTTGAGACAGCAGTAGAGAAGACTTGTTTGGTGTCTCAGTCTGTCTGCCACAGGGAAGGACTTTGGAGGGAGTGCCTCCTCCCCTGCTTCAGGTTTGCTGCTGGGTTGGGTAAAAGCTTCCATCCCCCTCTGGACACTGCCCTAGGATCAACACCAGCCCTGTGAGCAGGAAGACACTTAGGTGTTACCAAGATGTGGGAAAGTGCCAGGGAGGAGACGGACCTCGGAGTTTGTGTTGTTTTGTTTTTGAGACAGGTTTCACTATGTATGTCCGCCTATCGTGGAACTTGCTGTGTAGACCTTGCTGGCCTCAAACTCACAGAGATCTGCATCCCGAGTACTGGCACTAAAGGTATGTGTCACCCCGTCCAGCAAGAATCCAAGTTTGTGGCAAACTGAAGCTGAACCAGTCGCTCTGCTAACATAGCCCTGCCTTTAGAAGAAGGCCCTCACTGGTTTAGAAATTCCACTGCTGTGATTACTGCTGGGAGCCGGAAGAGATGCTGAGAAAAGTCTCAAAAGGCTCCTTGTCCCTCCAGTGGCCAAAGCTGGGCATTCAGGAGCCATGTTGTCCTTTATCCACCATGACCTACAGGCCCCAGGTGGGGTATCAGCCAGGGTCAACTGAGCTTCCTGCTTCAGCGACTGTGAGGCACCACAGACCTTCTATCAGAAGTATCCAGCCCTGGATCAGCTAGTGCAGATTTTTGGGCAGCATTGAATTGTCCAAGCTACACTGTAGGTTCTGAATAATGGTTCCCTGATGAACCAGAATACAGTTCTAACGGCTGCTGGGTGACTTTTGAGGAGAGTCAATGATGTGTGCAGTCAGGTGGCTTGTCACCTCAAGGGCAGCAGCAGGAAAGTCTAGCAAGTCACTGTGTGAGGGATGACCTTGTCTCTAGCATCAGGCCCACCATCTGACATACAGTAGGTTCTCAGCAAATGTCTGCTAACTGTAACCACACAACAGCATGCCTGATGTGCATGGGATTTGCAGACCATGTCCTAGGTCCTAAGGAGAGAGATGCCGAGCCTTTGTCCCAGCAAGAGCCCTGATTCCATCTGTAGTGGCTCAACTTAAGTCACCTCCCAAAGGCTGTGCCTCCTCATACTTCCCGGGCTGGGTTTCTTGTGTGTGTGTGTGGGGTGGAACACAAAAGCAGACAGCTGACCTTGGAATTGGAGAATGTGCAAACAGGGACAGCCTGACACCAACCTAAAGAGGGCAAGGAACCTAAACACACCTGCAATGTGCTGCCTGGCCCAGGATGTGTGTGTGTGAGAGAGGGGCTGGTTAACAGGGTCCTGGAGCCCAATGCCTGGATCAGAGCCCAACTGTCCCCATGGTCTGAGGCTGGCCTGTCTTCTCAGCTCTAAGATGGTAGCAATACCATCTTCCTGTGGCTACAAGGAGAGTCAGCCAATTACTCAGGTAACATTCAGCAGCGTCCCATACATGGCAGCCAAGTACCGTGTAATACCTGTTTTTAGCACATCAATGTTTATGGATTGCAAGAATTCTGCTTACCCTTGGCTTTCCTGTAAACTCCCAAGCCCCATGGAATTCCTGTCCTTCCGGTGGACACTGACTTGCCGTTTGGCCCAGGTTGTCCAGGATTCTGAGGTGCCAGGCCCCATACTGTGTTATCTCTCCTCAGAGGCCACCAGCAAGGCCAGATGATGGTTGGTTTGGAAGTCACTCTAGAAGCAGGTCACAGAGCCAAAGTGCAATATTCTTTAGAAAAGTGAACTTAAAAATGGCACAGAAAACAGTAAAAAGGAGTTTGTAGAACAGCCTGTAAATTTGCATATATGGTAAATATGCAAAACAGATGGTAAGATGAAAATGTTCTGAGAAGATGAAACCCTGTCCGTTGGTGGTGAAGGGGGTGGAGGTGGGGTTGATGTCACGAATCTGCACCCAGCATCTGCACATAGGACAACACTATAATGGCAAGACACTCTAGTTTTCTTACCACAGTGGCCAGATTATCCAGATAAAAGTGATAAGGAAAGCCAACCTAGAGTGGATACCTGAGAGGCATGCACAGAGCGTCCCACACAGCAGCAGTGGGCACATCCTTCCCCCATGCTGAGATAAGTGTCTTCTGTTGGTCTGTGTGGCAGCCCTGTGGCAACAGTGATGGACACCAAAGGTGCGTATGCTGTTTGGGGACATTTCTTCCAGAGTTTTTACTAACAAAATTGTGGGACCGCAATGGGTGCTCAGCTGCTAGGGAGGTGATATGTACCATCCTGCACTCACTGAACAGTGAGCTAGACTTCTTACCTTATCACAGAGGAGATTCCTCAGGGCCTATGGGTGGGAAAGGTGAGATACAGAGTGGCATTAAGTGACATTTTTACCTGTTTACATGTACAAAAATAATGTTCACTGTGAATAAAGGTATATATTTTTTGGGTGAGTATATATGATGCATATATGTATACAAAACTTATTACCTGTACAGCCCGTGTTAATCTATGGACTGTGATCACAAACACCTACATGTGATTATATGTGTATGTGTATGCTAATGTTCCTAAAAGGTCATGCTTTCAGCCCTATGAGGAAGCATGTGCACATCAGGCGTGAGAGCTGGAGCTCAAAGAGCAGGGACGGTGCTGGCACACCCTAGATGGAGCTCTTGCAGGTGGCCCCATGCAAGAAGAAGGAGCCTTAGAAGAAGGTCCTTAGTCTAGAGGGAGGCAGGAGGATGGAAAGCCAAGGTGTGTGGCCACCTGAGGTGGGCCATCCTAGGTAGAGGCTGGCACCCAGGCTGGGGTCTTACTCCATTTTCTTTGGTTTATTTATAGCTAAAATAAAAAGGAAGGTTGACCATCAGGGACAAAGTTTGTTAGCCGGTATGTGCTGTGAAAGAGTGAGTGACTTCATGGCTTGGCACTCCCTGGGACTTGAGGTACATTTGGTCTGCAAGCATGCAAATCCTCTTTCCTAGCCAATTTTATCTGGATGACCTGGGTATTGCTCTGGACGGGACCTACAGAGGGAGGAGTTCCTCTGAAGAGCAGGTGCACCAGGCTCTCCTGGAGTCTCCCTGTACTCGGGGCTGACTGCTCTGCTCACATTGGGGCAATGCAGAAATGGATTTCTAAACTGCAGGTCCACAGATTGGGGCTTTCTGCATGCAGGACCTGGGATGTTTGTTCTGGTCAGCAGTCTCTGGTTGGGTGTTTTGTTTTGCTTACTTTTTGCTTTTGTCTATTTTCACTTCAGTTTTTATTTTGCTGAGACTTAATTTATACAGTGACCCAGGAAGCTCAGCCTTGTGTCCCCAATTGTACCCAGTGCAGTTGCATAAATGTTGGAAAAGCCTGAAAGAACTCTTGCTGAGGCAGGACAACCACAAGACCCACCACAAGTAACATTTGGGGTAATTACAGATTTATTTATTTGACATCGTACTGATGAACATGGTTCCAAAAGATGCCACTCATTGCAAGCCAGTGTGGAGCCTAGCATTTATCCTCAGAACATTCTGTGGAAGGGCACAGTGGCTCACTTTGCAGATGGGCAAGCCACAGCTCACAGGGTAGGATGGGCACCCAGCCTAGTGCTGAGGTGAGCAGCAGGATAGACTGTCTTGGGCTGCAATGTCCATCTCTGTAAGAGACTCAGGGTCTTATCTCAGTCAGCGACCTGAGGCAGGGATCTGCCTCCCCTGCCTGTGCTCTGTTGTCTTCACTGAGGGGGATGACTGCAATACTGACTTCAAGACACTGACAATCTCTGTTCAGCTATATACTCTCGAGGAAATGGACAAGCTAAGACTCTGAGGAGGTGTTCACAGTTCGCACATCTGACATGCTTTGCCAAGAACAGTTTGCCTATGTCAGAAACTATAAATCAAGAGTAAGCATGTCCAAGCTAATGAAAAAGTGGCAAAAGATGTCTTGTGTATAACTCATTTATAACTCCATATAAATGTTCAGAGAGCTCCTGTGTGATGCCCAGACGAATCAGCCACCATCAAAATGCAAATTAAATGGACAGTGAAGATCTAGTCCACATTGATTTCAACAACCTAAGTGTGAAGTTAAAAAGATGGCATCAAATATCCTCACAATGATGGAGTCACCCTTGAACTTCCGCAGCTGGTAGGAGTTTCATGTGATGTGATCACAATGAAAAGCTTCAGTTGGCTTCAGTTTCCTAAATTATATGATGTGCAGAACGCTTTCCCCCAAATTCCACATGTAGGTATTTCCCCAAGAGAAACGAGGAATATGCATGCACTACAGAGATTTTCCCCAAGATGCACACCACAGCATAAATATGGATCCCTGAACAAGCCCAGGCTGGGTTAGGTGGCTTTTAATGAAGGCGTTACGGAAATTCAACAGCCTTTCAACAGATGTGCTTGAACTAAATATTTACTTGGGGGTATTATCTCCAGCCCTTTCCTCACATCGAACATAAAAATTAATTTGAAGTGGATCATTGATGGAAAGCTACATTACTAAAACAAAACAAAAAACAACAAACCAACTCAAAACAAACAAAACTAGAGTTTCATGGCTGTCTTAACAGTGGACAAGGTTTCAGGACAAAATCAAAAACAATGGAAAAACTAGTAATCTCAGTCTGAAAGTTAACACCCCTCGAAGAACATATGCTCAACTGAGCTCGGCATGGAAACATGCCCTGTGCTTGAGTCCCTCTGTAATGAGCCTCAGCTGAGCTTGTCAGTAAGCAGGCCCAGACCTAACACAGCCTGTGTCCTGGTAGCAGCCAGTCACAGATGGCCAACCACGTTTAGGTAAGGGAAAGCAGGTGGGTTTCTGACTGTGCCAGAGCATCATGGCCGCTGGAGCTCTTGAGCCTGTTCTGGATTTGAGGGTGTCCTCTGTGCAAATGCTCAGTTCATCTCAGCTTGTTTGGAGTTTTTCTAATTTAAGAAAAATAGAAAAGCAAAAAACATTTTCACTGCATTGTAAAACCCCAGTAAGAAGATAAACACCTCCACCCCCTAAGCTAAATACTGAGTAGATACTGTACCAGAGAAAACTGTTTTTATATATAATCCATAGGATAGCGAAAATTTTAAGTGTGACAGTTCTAAATGTCGAGAGGTATGTAACTCCACTGGAACTCATCAGTAGGGATGATACAAATTTATAATCACACAGGAGCAGGATTTACCAGGTTCTTATAAAGCCAGACACATGCTTCAACACGGCAGCAGTTTTACTGCTAGACACCTAATGAAGAAAATTGGAAATGCCATCACAAAAAGCTTAGTCATAACATTCACTACTTCATTAGTGTCCAAAACTGAAAAGATGCCCACCACAGATCCGTATCTAAAATGTAAAACATGCTGTATCTATACAATGGGGTAGTGAATGCAAACAGAAAAGTGCAGGCTGCTGACACACACATCAATGCAGTAACACCTCCCAGCACAGTGCACCAGATGCACAATGCACAATGCTCCACAGCACAGTGCTCCCAGCACAATGCACAATGCTCCAGTGGTGAGATTGCAGATGAGGGTTGAACTCTAGAGGAGCCTGCTTTCCTGCACTTCAGATGAGCGTGAAGCGTATCACCCTGTCTTCCAGTTCCTCACTCTTGGCCCTCTTCCTGCCCCAGCACTGCGTTTTGGAAGGGGATAGCTTGTCTTGTTTACAAGCTCACAGCTAGAGAGCAACTTTATCTAGGATGAACCGTACCTTGAGTATGATCTATACCTGGTTTAGGGATGCACAAATGGGATGTTTGTTGGTGTTGGGATGGATTAAAGACCATTGGATTTTTTTTGATGAGGTTAGTGTAGTATGCAAATGAGAAAGATAGAAGTTTTGAGTGGCCAAGGTGGGGTGTTACAAATTAGATAGTGTTCCCCTTCACCAAAGTCATATTTTGTAGTCCTCAATCCTGGTGCCTCAGAATGTGGCAGGTTTGAGTCTGGAGACAGAACCTTAAGTAAGTTGTTAAGGTAAATTGAGGTTGCACTAATGAGTCAATCCAATATTGCTGTTATCCTCATAAGAGGAGAATAGGACATAACACAGGGCTAAACATCTCTAATCCAAGGAAAGACCTCAGAAGAAAGCAAGGTGCCTTAACTTTAGACTTCTAGCTTCCAGAACTCTGAGTAGTAAGTTTTTGTTGTTTCACACACAAGTTGTTTGTCTTGGTTAGGTTTCTATTGCTGTGAAGAGACTCCATGACCATGGCAACATTTATAAAGAAAACATTTAATTGAGGGGCTCACTTACAATTTTAGAGATTCAGTCCATTATCATCATGACGGGAACATGGTGGTACTGGAGTAGCTGAGAGTCCTACATCTTGCAGGCAACAAGAAGTCAACTGACTGTCACACTGAGGGAAGCTTGAGCATAAGACCTCAAAGCCCGCCCCCACAGTGACACTCTTCCTCTAAAAATGCCACACTTCCTAATACTGCCACTCCCATTAGGGGCCATTTTCTTCCAAACCACCACGTTGTCTGATGAATACCCTGGTGGAACACTTCAGCTGCCATGGCATACAGAGAGGCCACGGTGTGCAGGGAGACTGTGGGCAGATCACACAGGGTCTTTGTCCAGGGCCCATTCATCATCTAAACTGTGAAGCTCTAGAATGTGGGTGTCTTCCTACTAAGCAATTCTTCCTCCCTGTTCTACATTTTTGGGGGGAGGATTTCATTGAGTATTCTTAAAGCTGATTACTGCAGAGGTATTTTAGAGCCCATTTGTCCAGTACTTTATGATAGGGCTGATAGTACCATGACATTTCATAGTCGGCTTATTCATAACTTGAAACCTCACCTATGACCTGTTTCTGCATCTCTTAACCCTTTGTTATGTCTCCCATAACATCTTATATGATTTCTAAATACTTTATATGCCACTTGTTACTTTTACTCATAAGTATTAAAAGTTTATATTGTGCTTTATCTTAAAAATCCAATGCTGAATAATAAAACAGCATAAAATAGACAAAATAGCCTGATAGAATAACATATAGACTCTAGAAATCGGCTGTGTGTACAGGGACTCTTGGTTTATGGCAAGTGACATGGTACAACACTGGGGAATATATTTAAAACAATCAGTGGGGAATGTTCTGGAAAAACCCAGTCTTAGTGTGTCAGGAGACTGGAGAAAGGTGGGCTGAACTGGGACAGTACAGAGCAGCAGGTAGTTGGCTTTCTGTTAAGAGCAAAACACGTGTGTGCCCACTGTTTAGGCAAGAAAAGGGCTCCTATAATGGCTGTGACAAAAGTGACTTAGCCTAGGATGACAAATTCCTTGTACCACAAGCACCAGGTTCTACATCATGGAGCTATATGCACCAGTCTCACAGTTTTGTCTGTTTATACTGGGCTACAAAAGTGCATGGGGACATGGCAGTCATGGTTCAGGATGACTGACTACTTACAGACAAACAAAGACAGCAAGATTTAATACATGAAAATCAATTCTATGTATATAGATACCAAAATGAAAGAGTAAGAAAAGAAAAGAAAACATAAAGAATAAAAAAAGTATTCTGTGAGATCTAGTGGAGACAAATATTCTTTCAAGATGCCAGAATTCAGTAACCCTGGAGGGAATGACTAAACTGAGTTTAAGAAATTATGTTGACTCAAGTTAAAAAACAAACAAACAAACAAACTAGTATTACTATGACTATGGAAGCTGCAAAGTGGGAGAAGGTTTGCAAATTCTGTAACCAATAAAGGGCTTGTATCCAGAACATGTAAAGAGTTTTGACAATAAATATGAAAAAGAAAACGATACAGTAGGAGAATGGACATGCCATGTATATTTCCTCCAAATATCCAAATGGCTATAAATATGAGAAAAGCTAAACTCATTGACTGTGGATGCTTACAGTGGGACATGCCCACTATGCACTGGAGTGGATGAAGTGCATGAACAGACAAGACGGTGCTTGTCCACAGTGATGCACAGCAGCAGATTATTCCTGATAAGAATTTCCTGCAGGAATCTGTTTCATTCACACACACACACACACACACACACACACACACACACACACACACACGCATGATGTGTAAAGAATGTAGAATTGGGGTCCTAATGAGATGTCAGGGTGTAAATTGCCGATACGTGACCTGGTGAAGGAGGAGAGTCAGGATGAGGGAAAAATACACTGGATTCCAAGAAGAGATAAAAGAACAGAGTTGGAAAAACAAAAGGCGTGGTTCCTTGAAGAAACATTGTTTCTAGGAATGCCCTGTTTATAGTCCTTTTTTAGGTGACCTCCTTTACCACAGTTGAAACATTTGACATTACTATTTTTCTTCAAACCTCTGGAAATCACCTCTCCTATCAAAGCATCATCATGGTCATGAGATTCAATACAAATTATATCTTGGATCCATTCCTCCAAGGGTGCTGATCTTGCCTTTAATGGCCTAATTACCCTTTTGCATTGTGTGTTAGTATTTTCAAAAGCCAGAGATTTAATTATTATCTGTCTAGATTCTGAATTTGGTATCATTCTATTTACTGCTGAAGACAGCCTTTGTAAGAAATTCGTGAAGGTTTCTTTGGGGCCCTATATAACTTTAGTGAATGACTCAATTTTCTTTCCTACTTCTTCAATTCTGTCCCAAGCATTCAAGGCTGCCATGTGGCATAAAATTAGGGTGCCGTCATCATATAAAGATTGTCTTTGTATGTCAGCATAACCACCTTCTCTAAAAAGTTGATCTTGGGAAATTTCCATACCTCTAGTTCTACATTGTTGTTCTATAGTCTTAGCCTTATCTTTCTACCAGGTCCTCCACTGTAACTGTGGACCAGACTTTAAAACAGCTGTAACCAAATCTTTCCAGTCTTGAGGCATAATTCTATTATAAGTTGACCACGAGTTTAACATCTGCTTTACAAACGGAGAATGTATATCATATGATACTATAGCTTCCTTGAATCTCTTCAATCTAACATTTGCACAGGAGTCCAATCAGTTTGTATTCAACCTTGAGCATTTGGCAGTTCCTGTAAGGTTACTAGATAGATTAAGGTTGGCTGTTTGAAAGCCTTAGGCTGTTTGTCTGTAACCATTTAATGCAATGTTAAGATTGGTTCACCTTTAAATTCTTCTGTCTGGGTCTGAATTTCTCTATGATCTGTTTTTAACAAGTTTTTCTAAAATTTTTATCTTGGCACTCACATTAGCCAACTTTTTTAAATGATAAAACAGTAATGATCAAACAAATAATATTTATAATTAACATTACACCTATCCTATCAACATTAATTATCTTCTCATTTAATTGTTCCATTTTCAGACTGCCTAATGTATTATCAAACAGAGACCAAACACTCTCCATTGTAAAAATGTTTCCCATTTTTTAATGTGAGAAAATATTCTCTTTTAACTAATTTCTCCTTTTAAGAAATCTTAATTGACTCACCAGATTTGCTGACAGTGACAATTCAGATGTGAGGCTGACTGCTTCTCTGTAGAACAGTAGAGGCCCAAACAGATTTCAAGGCAGCTACCAAAGTGTGGTAGCAGTCCGAGATGGGGATCCAGAGAAAGCCCACAACCCACCAGGAGAGAAGAAGCCAAAGAAACTCCAGCTCACTTGGGGTGGAGACTCTGGCAAGGCAACAGGCAAGTGGCTTTTTCATGAATTTGTGACCCACCTTGGATGCCAAATGTAACATGAATTTTAAATGGTCTTTTATATAAAAAAAACAAAAACAAAAAACCTGGAGCCAGATATTAGGGTAAAAGCTGAAAGATCATAGAAACGGAACAAGCCAGTCATGTTTTTACCTCAAGAGAGTGAGTTCCTATTTCCTCATGCCTTATATACCTTTTTCTACCCTGACATCTTACTTCCTGGGATTAAAGGCATGTGTGCTTCCCAAGCAAAAGCATGAGATCTCAAGTGTTGGGATTAAAGGTGTGTGCTATCACTGTCTGGCTTCTATGTCTAATCTAGTGGCTGGCTCTGTCCTCTGATCCCCAGATAGGTTTTATTGGGGTGCATACTATATCACCACATAAAATCCACAAGGTTAAAGAAGTAGCTGAGATAAAACCAAGGGCATAGAGAATCAAGACAATTAAATTATAGCAAAAAAAACCCAAATCTAGAAAAAGAATTGGACATGCAAAACCACAAGAGGCATTTATTTTTTAAATCTAAATTCTTTGTATATTTATTTAGAATTTCTTTTTTATAATATTTTAAATTTATTCATTGAAATTTTCATCCAGGTATATAATATATCTTGATTACATCTACCTGACTCTTCCCTTTTCCAACTCACCTCAGGACCACCTAACACATCTCTCTTCCAACTTTACTCATGTACATATGGGCAACACTGATTTTACTCAGTGGATTAAAAATAAATACACACAAGAGACATTTAGAAATCCAAATATACACAACTAGAGTTAAACCTCTTCACCGTATATTATATAGTCAAACTGTCAAAAGTATTTTTAAAAACCTAAAAGCTGGAATGGAGAAATAGCAACTTATCTATAAAGGCAAACACATCAATATAATATCAAACCTCCCATCAGCAACCTGAAGAGACAGGAAAGTGCGGAATGATATATTCAGTCCCTGAAAGTAAATAACTGTCAACTAAGGTTACAATAACCAGCAAAATTATGTTTTAAACTTGAGTTTCACGAGAGGAATAGACAACAAAGGAGAGCTAGGGAGGATCCATCATGTCCAACAAAGTAAACTAACAAGTCAAAAATACCAACACAACTATCCAGCCATCAGGGAACAACCAACAAAGGCACAGGAATCAACAAGTCCCTCTTAGTAACAACCTCCCATTGAAATGACTTGGACTCACCAATAAGGACATGCAAATGGTTGGCAAAAACAACAACAAAACAAACAAGCAAACAAAAACAAACACACAACAAACCAACATCCAACTATCTATAGTCTGCAAGAAACACACCTCACAGACAAAGGTACCCATAGCCTGAAAGTCTAAAGATGGAAGTCAATATCCCAATCAGAGAGGAGCCATAAACAAGCTGGTGGCATAGACTTGAATCCACAATTAGAGAAGATGAAGATGAAAAGCATTACATATTAACAAAGGGGAGTTCATCAAGAGATATAACAGTTGTAAATATATATCAATACATTTCATAAAAAAATCACTAATGAGCATAAGAGGACAGGCATGTCATGCTGTAATAATAATGGGTGACATGCTGTGCCCCACTGACATCTTCAGATAGGGCCCCTGAGTGAATGTCAACAAAGAAAGCACAGAGTTAGACTATGTCATAGAGCAAATGAACTTTCCAGATCTCTACAGAATAATCCATTCAAAAATATAAAATACTAATTTTTCTCAGGAGCACAGATTACATGCTATGCCACAAGGCAACTCATATCAAATAAAAAATAATTAAAATAATTTGATCACAGTAGGATCAAACTAGTAAAATAGTAAGAGAATTCACAGAGCTACACAAGTACTTGGAGATTGAACAATACACTCTGGAATGAGCAGTGTGCTTTGGAAGGAACCGGGGAAGAAATCCAAAAGCTTCATAATGAGGTGAGATTGAAAGCAGAGCTTTCTAGAAACTTTGGGTACAGAACAGGCAGCGACAAGAAGAAAGTTCATAGCATGAGTGTTTACAGCATGAGAAGAATCAGGGAGATCTCAAATAATTAACCCAAAAGCAGTAGATGGCAAGAAATAATAATGACCAGAGAAGAAAGAAGCCCAGAAGAAATGAGGAACAGAAGAAACACCAACATCAGAAACCCCATCTATGACAATGCTACAGCAAACATTTACCAAATGGAGAAAACCCCAAAACCCATTCTCTATCCTTTTATTTAACACTATATGCTGTGAATATCATTCTGTATGCTGTGAATATGTGTTGATAAATAAAATACTGATTGGACAGTAGCCAGGCAGGACATATAGGTGAGATAAGCAGACAAGGAGAATTCTGGGAAGAAGAAGGCTGAGTCAGGAGTCACCAGCCAGACACAGAGGAAGCAAGATGTCAAGGCAGAACTGAAAAAAGGTTAAACATAGTTAAGAATTATGGGTTAATTTAAGTGTAAGAGCTATCAGTAATAAGTCTGAGCTAATGACCAAGCAGTTATAATTAATATAAGCCTCTGTGTGTTTACTTGGGGGATGCAAGTGGGAGAGACTTGTCCTGATCACTGGCTGGCCAGCTGGCCGGGACATAGGAAAACATCTGACTACACTATTTGAAGTCTTAGCTGGAGCAATAAGACAACAGAAAAGAAGAAACAAAAGGGATAAAAATAGAAAAAGAGTCAAATTATAAATATTTTCAGACATGTTCCCATACATACAAGACTCTAAAAGGGTCTAGAAGAAAATTCTTAAAACTTTCAGCAAAATAGCAAGTATAAAGTCAACATCAAATAATCAATAGCTTTTCTACATAACAGTAAAAAATTTACTAAAAAAGAAATCAAGAAAAACCTATCTATAGCAGCTTAAAAAATACCAATGAGTAAAAGCTAACCAAAGAGGTGAAAATCTCTACTATGAAAACTTTAAAACACCAAAGAAAAGAACTGAGGAGGACAGTGGGAGATGAAAAGACCTCCCATGTCCTTAACTTGTCAGAATTAAAGATATGAAAATGACTATGTTAAAAAAAAGCACTATAGATCTACACAATCCCCATCACATTCCAATGATGTTCTTTTCAGTACTAGAAAGGGGATCTTAAAATTTGGAAGGAAGCACAAAAGACCTTGACAAGTCAAAGCCACCCTAAGCAGAGAACAACTGGGCCACCGCAGTTCCTGACTTCACAGTATACAACAAGCCACAGTGAACTCAGTGTGGTGGGCACAAAAGCAGACAGACAAACCAATGGAATAGAATACAGGACACAGAAATAAACCCAGTCAGCTGCCCACCCCCAATCTTGGCAAAGATGTCTACACATCCATTTGTCAAAAGACAGCCTCTTCAACAAATGATACCAGGAAAATTGGACACACACGTAAAAGGACAAAATCACAAGTATCTCTCATATCGTACCCAACTCAAATAAAAAATAATCAAAGACCTAAATGTAAGAAACTTCAAAACAGCTAGAGGAAAGACTGGGGAGATGTTTCAAGATGTAGGCAAAGGTAAGGACTTTTTAAAAAGAACTCCAATAACACAGAAAATAATCCCAATGGTTGACAAGCGGGGTTTGATGAAATTAAAAAGCCTCTGCACAGCAAATCAGCAGACTGAAGAGATGGCCTAAAGAATGGAGAAAAATCTATGTCAGCTGTGCATCCTACAGAGGGTCAATATCTAGAACCTACAAATGACTCCAAAAACCCATCTAGTCAACAAATACACAAATAGATGGAGCAGACAGTTCTCACAGGAGAAGATTCAACTGGCCAATGAGGATTAGGAAAAGTGTTCAACTCCTTTAGCCAGCAAGGAAAGGGAAATTAAAATCATGTTGAGAGTCATCTCACTCCTGTCAGAATGGCTATAATCAGGAAAACAAACAGAGGTGGGCGAGGGTACGGGAGGGGAGGAGGGAGGGGGAACTGCAGTCGGGATGTAAAATGAATGAAAAAAATTAATAAAAAAAGAAAAACGAATGCTGGGAGGCTGGGGGTATAGTTGGATGTTTATACTCTTTTTGGAGGCCCGCCACCCAGCTCCCAAATAAATAAAGCACACACGGAGGCTTATTATTACTTATGAATGCATGGCCTTAGCTTGGCTTAGTTTCTAGCCAGCTTTTCTTAATGCATCCTGACTACCTTTTGCCTCTGGGCTTTTCCTTTTCTATTCCTTAATACCTTTCTTTGTCTCTTACTCCGTGGCTGGCTGTGTGGCTGTGTGACTGTGTGGCTGTGTGGCTGTATGGCTGTGTGGCTGTGTGGCTGTGTGGCTGTGTGGCTGTGTGGCTGTGTGGCTGGATGGCTGGGTGGCTGGGTGGCTGTGTGGCTGTGTGGCTGTGTGGCTGTGTGGCTGTGTGGCTGGGTGGCTGTGTGGCTGGCCCCTGGAGTCCTTCTCCTTCTCTGGCTCCGTCTTGATCTCCTTTTCCAGATTTCTCCTTCTATATCTTCTCTCTGCCTGCCAGCCCCGCCTGTCCTCTCTCCTGCTTCACCATTGGCCGTTCAGTTCTTTATTAGACATCAGGTGCTTTACACAGGCACCGTAACACAGCTTCACAAAGTTAAACAAACGCAAGACAAACCAAAGTCACACACCTTCAAATACTGTACATCAGGGGGGAGGGGAGCACTGACACACTCGGGGAGGGGAACATTTACACACAGGGGAGGGGAGCACTTACACACTGGGGAGGGGAGCACTGACACACTGGGGAGGGGACACTTACACACTGGGGAGGGGAGTACTGATACACTGGGGAGGGGACACTTACACACTGGGGAGGGAGCACTTACACACTGGGGAGGGGAACACTGACACACTGGGGAGGGAGCACTTACACACTGGGGAGGGGAGCACTGACACACTGGGGAGGGGACACACACTGGGGAGGGAGCACTTACACACTGGGGAGGGGAACACTGACACACTGTGGAGGGGAGCACTGACACACTGGGGAGGGGAACACTGACACACTGTGGAGGGGAACACTGACACACTGAGGAGGGGAGCACTGACACACTGGGGAGGGGACACTTACACACTGGGGAGGGAGGGGAGCACTTACACACTGGGGAGGGAGGGGAGCACTTACACACTGGGGAAGGAGGGGAGCACTTACACACTGGGGAGGGAGGGGAGCACTTACACACTGGGGAGGGAGCACTTACACACTGGGGGTGGAGTAGAAATGAGTGCAGCCTTTATAAGAACCAGCATGGGGCTTCCTGAAGAACTAAACAGAAACTCACATGACCAGATGTATCACTCTTGGGTAAATAACCAATGTACCAATGAGGCGCTTGCACATCCATGTTTACTGCTGAACTAGTCACAATAACCAAGGTACAGAACCAGGTGGATGTCCATCACCAGGGGAATGAGTGAAGAAAACTAGGTACATGCACAATGGAATTTTATTCAGCTGTAAAGAAAAATGAAATTAGGACATTTGTAGAAAACTTCATGGACCTGAAGATCATCCTGTTAAGAGGGATAAGCCAGGCTCAGAAACGGTTACCAGAATCTTTCTCTGGTGTGTGGAACATATATATGTGTGTGTGTGTGTGTGTGTGTGTGTGTGTGTGTGTGTGTATGTATGTATATATGTGTATATATATGTAATGGAATATACACATGTGTATACATATATACACATACAAATACATGTATGTGTGAAAGGGGGCCTTTGAGGAGAGAAGGATGTCTAAGGGTGGAGAGGAGGAACTAGTGAAGGTAATAAGAATGTGTATGTCCGGAAAGCAAAGGAGAACAATTCGAGGGACAGGCATGAAAGGGATCAGCTGGGGGATTGAGGATGGCAATGGGGAATTGAGTGTGATGATACGCATAGGTATGTGTATAGATATTTATTTTTATGTATAGACACCCTTTCTATTTTCATACATACATAGTATATATAATATATATGAATATATGTGTGTATATGTAAGAAAATGTCACCATGAAGTTCTTCTTTTTGTATATCGATCAAAATTTAAAAGACATAAAGCTAAACAAGAATTACCTTCAAAACTGACAAGTGGAAGCAAACTAAATGTTCATGTCAGGAGGATGAACGAATAAAATTATGATGGTAATACCATATCAGACGGTCTCCAGAGCTTGCAAAGGTTCAGGATCAACTTATTTTCAACTTTACAATTATGTAAAGGCTCACTTCTACAGTTGTTATACTTTCCATATTTAGTACGGTATTGGACCACATGAGACACTTAGCATTCCACTATAGAGAAGGCTTTGTATTACAGTCAGATAGTTTTGCTCAACTGCAACCTCATAAGGTAGTGCATCAATATTATCTAGAATATTTGCCAAGTTAGAAGCATTAAATGCATTTCAATTTATGATATTAAAAACTTGTGATGGTTCAATAAGGATGCAAACTTTTGTTAAACTGGGGAGCATCTGTGGTGGATATATACAGCCTTTTACAGAAAGTCTGGTGTTATAGGCCATTGCATGCATTGACCTTAGAAAGGCATTATTGAGAAACAAAAGCCAGTCACAGAGGAAGAAAAGCTGTACGCTTCTATTCACAGCTAGCTGTGTGAGATGAAGTGTGTCTGTGTGTTGGATCCAGGGTGGGAGTTCACCTTGAGGGGCAATGTCAGGAAGTGGTGTGAGGGCATTGTAAGATCTGAGCAAACACTTTCTCTTGATCTGGTTGTATTGACCATGCTGAGCTACTACAGATATGATCCAAGTGTGTTCTTATATGCTGCAAGTCTATATTCATTTATATTTGCATATATCCTATATATTGTTTACAGTGCATTTACATACGAAGTGGATGTCTACACTTCCTCATACAACTCTTCTAAGAAGCTGGGCACCCTGTCTATGGATTCGTCTCTGAGAGCCGTGATGGAGCAGGAGTCTAACGAAGGTTCTAGCTTAAGAGAAACAACCCCACAGACTTCTAGCTAGGATCCTTCTTTAAAAACCTTTTTTTAAATTACTTTTAATTATGTGCACAGTTGTGTATACGTGGTTATGTACACATGAGTGCAGGTGCCCAAGGAGACCAGACAGAGGTCAGACACCCTGGAGCTAGAGTTTCAGACTTAACACCTGTGTAACACTCAGTTGCCTGACAAAGGTGCTGGGAATTGAACTCAGGTCCTCTGAAAGAGCAACAAGTGCTCTGAATCACTGAGCCATCTCTCCAGACCCAGGTCGGGGAGGGGGGGTGTCTTTCTTAAAAGAGGTATCATTTGTTAGTTCTGAGACAGCCCTAGCCCATCTCCTCCTTCTTGACACCAGCTTCACTGGCCAGGATGCCTTGGCCACTGACTAAGCTGTTGTTTCGAAAGAGCTCTTGGTGGTAGTGTGGAAAATGGGCTGAGAAGTGGCAGAAGAGGAGAGGCAGATGGAGTTACCTCTCAAAAATGGCCACCAGAGCAGGCATGGTGTTGGAGGGTTAATTGGACAGAAACATTTTGTTTACTGACAAACTTGATCAAGATAAAAATTGCGTAACTTCTCCTATGGAGGAAGCCAGCACATGGCCCAGAGAAGCTGAGAAGCGGTTGGTAGAAGAGCCAGCCCTGATTTGACTTGTGGAGAGTTGAAGTTCTCAGTAGATCTTCATGTGATTGGAAATCTCATTCCTTTCAACCTTTAGGATTCTGCATGCAGAGTAAACTGCTCAATTTTGTAGCTCACAGTAGGTCAATGTTGTATCCGTGAAATAGTTTAAAAGAAGACCGAATGTCAATGGGTAAATAGATTTCACACATATTCATTTCCACTTTGAAGACAGGAAGGGGGTGGTTTTCACTGATCAGCGATCCCCACAGAATCCTTCCCCCCAGCTTCAGGACAGCCCTTCACTGGCCACCCTCCCTCACGAGGTTGTGTCTCTGACCCAGCCGCCACAGGGCATCCTTCACATCCTTGTTGCGCAGACTGTAGATGAGGGGGTTGAGCATGGGGATGACCAGGGTGTAGAAGATGGAGACCACCTTTCCCTGTTCCATGGATGTCACAGCTCCTGGCTGTGCGTACATGACGAAAAGAGTCCCATAAAACAAGGACACAGCCGTCAGGTGAGAGCCACAGGTGGAGAAGACCTTGTGCCGCCCGGATCCTGAGTGCATCCTGAGGATGGTCACTGTGATGTAGCCATAGGAGACCAGAACAGCTAAGGTGGTGCTCACAATGATGAATCCACAGAGGCCGAAGAGAAGGAGCTCATTGAGAGCTGTGCTGCCACAGGCCAGCTGGAGCAGTGGGGGCACGTCACAGTAGAAGTGGTCGATGAGGTTGGAACTGCAGAAGGGCAGCTGGAATGTGAGGCTGGTCTGCACAATGGAGTTCAGGCAGCCCACACAGAAGGTACCCAGAACCAGACAAGCACAGGTCGTAGGGCACATGGTCACGGGGTATCTCAGGGGACTACAGATAGCCATGAAACGGTCATAGGCCATCACAGCTAAAAGAAAAGTCTCAGTGGTAGCCAACAAGGAGAAAAAGAAGAACTGTGTTGCACAAGCCTCGAAGCTGATGACCTTGGAGGAGGAAAGGAAGTTGGCCAGGGCATTAGGAGCAATGACAGAGGAGTAGCAGAGGTCAACAAAGGACAGGTTCTTGAGGAAGAAGTACATGGGGGAGTGCAGGCGGGCATCCACGGTGATGAGCACGATCATGGTGAGGTTGCCAAGGACAGTCACCACATACAGGACCAGGAAGACAGCAAAGAGCAGGGCCTGGGTCTCTGCACCTCCCCCAAATCCCACCAACACAAACACACGCAAGGACACTGCCGAGAGACTTGCATTTCTGTGGACTGGTGTGGCCATGAGTGTGGACAGATGCCGAGAGGATGGTGGTGGAGGCAGCGAGAGGGAGCAGATCTCACTGATGCCATTGGATGTTCCACAGGCTGCAGGAGCCTGTTGGTGACATGCTGTCCACTGTGCAAAAGTTCACTGACTGTTCTGATCTCCTACCGAATGAGCTGGAATGACCTGAAAGAGGGACATTTCCTCTAGTTTACCTAATTTGTGTCAAGGCCTCTCTGTGAATGGGACTGAGCTATGCTCTAGGGATTCAAAGAGGCATCTAGATGCCGGTGACCCTCAGGGTATGAACAGCCTTTTAACATCCCTGTGTTGCATCTGAGTTGCTCATTCTCCATGGCAGAGGATGCTTCTGAGCAGTGCCTTTGGTACACCCGGCTGCCGAGAACCACCTGCACTTTCCACACTTCATCTTACTGATGAAAGAATGTTTATGAGGGTCTCTTGTCCTTCAAGCCTCGTGCTGGTTGACCCTTCCATCTGTAAGGCTGAACCTGGAGCAGGGATCAGCCATCCCTACATTGAAGCTGCATGTCTTTGCGGCTTGCAGAATGCTGGCCACACTTCAGTAGCTCTGGCTCCAAGCCTGATCCAGAGTGGCAATCAGTGTGCAGAGACCTTTTGATTGATTATGAAGGGTTCCTGCTAATGTCTAGAGGTTGAAGGTTGTGGTGAGGCCATAACCCAGAACCATGTACTGAGAAACTAAGCCTGGGGCCCAGAAGTATTTGGGACCTGGTTATGGCTTCCAACCCCATCACACTGGCAGCTCTTCTCTCTGCTCTACTCAGCTTTGGGAGTTTCTAAGGTTTTACTCTTTGCTATTGAAAACTAGACAAAACTGGCCTCTGCCCATTGTCCTTGCACCATTCATGATCGTTTTCTCTTATTCCCAGTAATCACAGTACCAACAACACCTTCCTGTGTGAAGGTGGCTGTCACTTTTCTGTTTGTTCCCAGAAAGGATGCAAGAGGCTCCCTTGTCCTGGGGTGGCTTAGGTGGCTCAGAGATCTGGGCTGGGTGAGCCCCAATAATGCACCTACTCTTTCTCTCCATTGTGTATGTGTGTGGTGGGGAGGGGGTTGGAGGAACCTAGTTGAGACAACCATGCACTGTTGTCTCAACCATAACTATCTCGCTGCTAGCTCAAAGGTATAAATGTATTGGCTTTGCATTCACACTCTTAGCAATAAAATTCCCACAACCCCCTCACTGCCAGATCACACTTTCCTTCACAGGGAGTGTGAAATGCCAGGAAATGTTAATGTCAAGGCTGTCCCTTGCTCCCTGCTGGAGGAAGGGCAAGTATGACCTCCCCAGCTTGCCAAGGATGCAAGGTATCCTCAGTGTCAGTGGAAATCGCAACTGGCCAAGGGCTGAGGATGCTGCTCCATTGTGAGAGAGCTGATGGCCACTGTCTATGAAGAGACAGCTTCTGTACCCCCTGACCCTGCCCTCTGGAGCCAGCAGCATCACTGTCTCCTGTGGTCTGGTTGGATGCAGAGCTTCAGCCTATCTGTCTGCAGAACTAAATAAAGGTAGAGGTCCCCCCACCCCCTGACCTGTATGAAGGCCAGGGATGTTCAGGACAGGGCATGTTAGCATACTGAGGCAAGCCCCAAGTGCACACTGTGAACACATGCCATCATTCTGCTCTCTACCCATATGGTTTCCTACTCCTTACAGGTGACATACCGAACTTACCTTTCCTAGGTGAGAGTCAGGTCTACCCCAAGATTACACAGCCAACATCCACGCTCTCAGTGCCCCAGCACCGCTGAGCCTGGTCTCCGCTGAACATGGAGAAGTGGGTACCAGTTGTTCTTGTCTCTTCTTAGATCAGTCATGGCTCTGGGTAGTGGAGCAGAGTGAGCATGTGCACAGGTGGGTACCAGGGTCCCTGCGAGACTTTAGGTGTCCAGGTTCTGGCTACACTAGCTGCAGGTCTTCTGAAGAGGGATGTAGGTCTTGCCTCCTGTCTTGTTCCCATTAGCAGGACAGTGTGTGGAGCCACCTGCCCTTGGGGTCACTCTGCTTGAGAGGATTCCCTGCACCTGGTAGAGCAGGGACTTGTAGCCTCCAGTGGCCAATTAGGGAGGCATTGGCCTCTGGCAGCTGGGATTCCAATTTCCTGGGCTTCAGAGCTGCAGCGTGCCTGTGGCCCATTTCTGCCTCTGTTATGGAGTTTGTGACTCCTGGGAAAAGACCACAGACTCAATCCAATTAGAATTAAAAGATTTATTGATTAGCTGCTGGCAGGATGAACATTCTCTGAACCAAATTCAAGATTGCTTTGAGAAAGCAGAGATGATGGGGTGGGGTGGTGGTGGTGGTGAGGGAAGGATTTTTTTTTTTTTTTTGGTTTTTCGAGACAGGGTTTCTCTGTGTAGTTTTGCGCCTTTCCTGGATCTCACTTGGTAGACCAGGCTGGCCTCGAACTCACAGAGATCCGCCTGGCTCTGCCTCCCGAGTGCTGGGATTAAAGGCGTGCGCCACCACCGCCCGGCAAGGGAAGGATTTTTAAAGCAGATAACCTCAAGAAGATGTTCAAATTCTATGTAAGATATCACCCCCAGGTAGGGATGATATGGCCCCATGGCATAGCCCTTGCCCCTATCTATGTCTTAGTTAGGGTTTTTATTACTGTGAAGAGACACCATGACCACAGCAACTCTTACAAAGAAAACATTTAATTGGGGTGTCTGGCTTACACTTTCAGGGGTTCAGTCCATTATCATGATGGGGAGCATGGTGGCATGCAGGCAGACATGGTGCTGGAGCTAGAGTCCTACATCTTGCAGGCAACAAGTTGACTGAGACACCGGGCAGTATCCTGAGCATAGGAAACCTCAAGGCCCGCCCCCACAGTGATACACTTCCTCCAACAAGGCCATACCTCCTAATAGTAACATTCCCTATGAGATTATGGGGGCCAATTACATTCAAACAACCACAGCGATCAAGCAAAAACTGGTCTGTTCTGTGAGGTTAAGTAACCCAAAACAATTTTGGATATCTCTGTAAGCAAGTTACAGAAGCCAAAAAAAAAAAAAAATGCAGTTATTTACTGCTGCGACCTGCACAGCCAGGAACCGAGAACTGGCGAGGGACGCCGAGGTTAAACAGCACTCTGGACATACCGTGATTCTTCATCCAAAAAGAGCTCCTTAATTTACTATCCATCAGCCTCATATACCCTGCTACTTCCTGCTCTCCATGGGGTCGGGGTACGGTCCTCAGGTTCCCATCTGCATCCCAGCAGCTCAGCCAAACAGGAAAACCGCAAATCAGCAGAGAGCTGATTCTTGAAACAATGTTCCAGCAATAGCTATATCATAAACATGCTGTGACTTACCGACCACAGGAAAAGAGGAAGAACAAAAGGGCACCTTAGGGCAAGCAAACAAGCTATGCACAAGGCCTGTTCAGCATCTGCTGCCAACAATTTACATCACAACAAGTAGATGGTCATGACTGTGTACTTTTGGGTGGGGGTCACTGAGTCAGGGTTACTGAGAACTTAACTTCCAGGGACTGGTATCAGAGGCAAATAGCAGTGGGTACCAAGATGGATGCATAAAGTGGAGTTTCTTTAACCATCACATCTCACTGCTACTCTCTCTAGTGGGTTGGCAAGAAGCCCGAAGACCTCAGCAAAAATAATTCAGAGGGACCCTGTGCCCCGTGTACCTTATTAGAGCAGTCACCCCGGGTAGGGATGATATGGCCTCGTGGCATAGCCCTTGCCTCTGCTGCTCCCCATGGCCATGTTGATGTGAGGGGCTGTGGGAGGAGTCTGGCCTGCAGCATCATTATCCCACTCCTTCCAAGTCCTTACTTGGCTCCCCTCAGTACTATTTGGAGTCTAGATAGAGGACATCCATTTTCTTCCTTCTTTTGTTGTTGTTACCACACAAGTAAAATTCTTCTGTGGGGAAGGAGTTGAAAGTTTACCTCTCCGTGTCTTCTTCTGAGAGTCAGATCTGCGCTACCCCCTCCTGACCTGGAGTGGAGCTAATGTATTTTTGCTAATGACTCTCAGGACCAAATTAAGTCTGCATCCTGGAATACAATACAGCTAGATTGAATTTATTCTGTCCAACCTTCTGGCCAGGGGGGCTATGATTCCAAACAGACCTTCCTATAAGGATACATAACTTCCTTTCTACTGGGGCCCTACCAGTCTGTTAGGCCACAGTCCTTGAGAAATCCCCAAGTGCACCCCTGGACCACACAGTTTTAATTCTAGTTCAGTGAATGAAGATTGTATTTAAACATCCTGCTTAGGCTGGGGCAGCCACCCTGAAGGTCACTCTAGACCAGGGGTTCTCAACCTGTGGGTCATGACCCCTTTGGGGTCACATATCAGAATCCTGCATATCAGATATTTACATTATGATTCTTAACAGTAGTGAAATTACAGTTGTGAAATAGTAATGAAAATAATTTTATGGTTGGGGGTCACAACAGGAGGAACTGTATTAAAGAGTCACAGTATTAGGAAGGTTGAGAACAAGTGACCGGTGGGTTCTTGTTGTGCCACAGTCCATATTTGCTCACTGTGTTTGCTTCTGAGTTGGAATCTGCTTCCCCTGCTTCCTCAGGAATCTGTGTCACAAGCTCTCCAGGCCTGGGAGCTTGTCCTGGGTGCTTTGCTTGGGTTGGGTTTGGTCAGCTTGACATAAGCGAGATTCATTTGAGAAGAGGAAACTTCAATTGAGAAAATGCTCCCAACAGATTGGCCTGTGGGGCTTTTTCTTGCTTGATGAAATGTGGGATGGCTCATCCCACTGAGGGCAGTGCCATCCCTGTGCAGATGGTCCTGGGTGTATGAGAAAGCAGGTTGAACAAGTTATGGAGAGCAAACCATTAAAGCGGTGCTCCGCCATGGCCTCTGCTTCAGTTTTTACCCTCAGGTTCCTGCCTTGAGTTCCTGCCCAGGCTTCCCTCAGTGGAATGTGACTCAGGCTATGTAAGCCAAATAAACCCCCTCCTCCCCAAGTTGTCTTTGGTTATGATCTTTATCACAGCCATAGATAGCAAACCAAGACGCAAGGTTGATTTTGGTCAGTATTTATCTCAGCACCAGAACACACTAAAACACCAATATTGTAAGTAAATTTATAAGTTGCATTTTATATTCAATCTAACATTTTAATATATTACAATATTTTTTAATTTGACCAAAAATATATAAATTAATGAGTGTCCCAGATCCTACTCTGTGACTCCCAGTTCACAGCATCCATCAAAGCAAACTTGTGGCCCTACAGAGAAGAGGTGGCAGAGAGAGAGGAGATGATTTTTTTTTTCCCGAGACAGGGTTTCTCTGTGTAGTTTTGTGCCTTTCCTGGAACTCACTTTGTAGACCAGGCTGGCCTCGAACTCACAGAGATCCGTCTGCCTCTGCCTTCCAAGTGCTGGGATTAAAGGTGTGTGCCACCACCGCCCGGCGAGTAGGTGATTTTTGAGGAAGAATAAAGAGTTGGCTGGTTAAAGAGAAATTTAGGTGTGGAGGGAAAGAATGCAGATCATCCGAAACCAAGTGTGTAGGCGTGAAGCACAAGGAACTCCTGAAATCCCAGCCCTTAGAAGACAGAGGCAGGGGGACTGCGAGTTTGACACCAGCCTGGGCTGCACCCTGAGACCTCACCTCCACAGGAAAAAAAAATAAGAGAGACATTCTGACAGCTGTGATTACAGTAATTTAAAATATGCACAAAATCAGAATAACATAGTGAGCTTTAAATACCTCTCACTCACCTTCAATAGTAACCAGCTCAGTCAGCTTGGGCAAGTACTACGGAATCTTCCTCCTCCAGCACCCAGAGCCTTGCATTATTTCAAAACAAAGTCTCAAACATTACATAATTTCTTTCACGTGTGTTTTTTGCACGTCTCTAAAACGTAAGGCATTTACTTTTAGAAAAGTGCAGAGTAGCATTTGCATTCCCTAAAGGAAAATAATTCCTCAATGTTATCAAGTATCCTTCAGCGTCCACCCATGCAACGACCCCATTATACAATGTGATTTTTGTGCAGCTATTCAAATAAGCTAAAAAAATTTCTTACAGATCTCTGATGCCTTCTATGTATGCAGGGCCATCCTATCACTTTGCTTCATTGCTATCGTTTATGAAGAAGCAGAGGATGTTGGCTGCATTTATTTTTAGAATAGATGTGTGGAATTTCCCATGGATCAAACTCGATAGTGCCATTCTATTAACTCTCTATTAGCCTCCTCCATGCTGTGTGCCCCCTGTCAGATGAACCTAGAGGCCTGGTTGGAATCCAGTTGTTGTTATTGTCACCATATGGGCATTGTTGACCTGACTGTGCTGTGGAGGCTTGGGGCTCTTCTCTCAGGAGAATTGTACCTGTCTGTCTTCTTCTGTATGGAAACACCCACTGACAGCACTTCCCAGCTTTATTAATTCAGTGAGGTTTCTAAAATGGTGACAATTATAATGCTTCTGTGAAGTCAATTTTGGCTGTGCAGATAACTACTGCTCTCTGAGAAAACACCTTTGTCTTGTCTTTGGGCCTTAGAATAGACATTTACTCATTGGCCACCATGTCCTTGTATGTACGTTTATATGGGGAATGCCAGAGAAATTTTGGGTCCATCTAGCTCTGTGGTTCTCAACCTTCCTAAAGCTGAGACCCTTTAATACAGTTCCTCATGTCATGGTGACCCCCAACCATAAAAATTATTTCATTGCTACTCCATAATTGTAATTTTGGTACTGTTATGAATTGTAATGTAAATATCTGATAAGCAGGGTATTGGACATGCAATGTGATCCATAGTTTGAGGACCACTGATCTAGCTCATTAGAGACCATTTCAAAACGGCAAGTTGGCTCTTAGTGCCCTCTAGTGGTCAGTACTTTTTGTGTAGGCAAGAACGCCAGAGCAAATCTGGTTTTCACTCTACTAGCGTTGTGGCTCTACTCATGCTAAAATTGTCTCTTATTTTTTACCCATTGGGAGTCACTTTTGTCAAGTAAAAGTCACTTCATAATCAACTAAATAGAGTTAAAGAGTGGATTGATGTAAAGTATCAGGCTGTGCATGGTGGCCTAGGATGCCTGTACTCACAGAACTGTGGAGGCTGCATCAGAAGGGTCACGTGTTCAAAGTCAGCTTGAGCTACCAGTGAGACCCTGTCTCAGAGGCAAACACAGACCAACAAAAGCCAAACAATGACCGTTTTTGTCATCTGGGACGGAAAAGGCAAACCAGGCTATTGAAGAGACATGACTTTCATATGAATATTTAGAAACATGAAAGTGAAATGCCTGAAACCGTTAAGCCATGAAAACTCTGACGTGACTATTTAAGTAGGGCTTAAGGGAAGATGTTCATCTATAAAGATATGTTTCATAGTAAAATGATTGATCAGATTGGACAGGTGAAAAAAATTATTTTGTCTATAGCCAAAAATGATTTGAATATATAAAGTGGGTGGCTGAAGATATCACATGCTTTGGTTGCAGGACATTAGAGAAATCAAGCTGGAACTGAGCTGGAAACTTCCTCCCTGCTGCCTGGAAATAATAGTGGCAGAAAGTGCTGTACAGGCTGCTTGGAATTTGCCATCCACAGTTTTACTCAGTAGCAGACATCACACGCTCACTGACCTGCCATGCAAGATGAGCTGGTGCAATTGTGGCATGGGTATTATGTGAGAAACCAGCCATATTCTGGGTTCGAGGCCCATTCTATGGAGTGAATTCACATCTGATACCACAAACCTAGTCAAATCCACTCTTCACAAGTCCTGTGACCTCTAGATCACAGCTGCTGGGATCCAAGAGTGCACTGGCCAGGTTGTGCATGGAAGACAACATCCCACATACCCACCCCGTCTTCTGGACCTTACAGTAATTCTTCCCTTTTTCTATAATGTTCCTCGAGCCTTAGAGGGAGTAACAGAGATTCCCATTTGGAGCCGAGCACTCAACAGTTGCTTATTCTTGGTACTTTGACCAGCTGTGAGGTCTCTGCAATAACCACCGTCCACTGCACGTGATGTGTCTGTAAGATTGCCTTCTGAATATTATGTTCATAGATGATGGGCAGTTAATGACTGTCAGGGGAAAGACCAGAGATGGTCTCAAGTGGTATAGCCTCTAGCAAGCTGTCCACACTCCTGAAAATAACCCCTTGCTCGTACTTCTATGGCAACTCTAATTAAACTTGTTTGTTTATCCCCTTAGAAAGGGACATAGAAGTAGAGGTGTGGATAGGAGGGCAAAGAGATCAACAAGAATGGGAGGAGGAAAAGGGCACTGGAGGGATTATGATCAAAATATCTTACATCTTCCTGATCTTTTATTTTAACCTTATCAGCACACCATTTTCACCCCAAAACCCAAGCAGTATGCCTCATAAGCTGGTTTACAGTCTCATTTACAAAAGGAAATTCTTTAGAGAAATAATCAAATTAGTCCACAGATTTACCTAGTTTTTAAACTCTGCTTCATGTTTGCACTCACTCGGGGTTATTTCCTTTGAGCACCATACCTTCAGAGGCCACAAATCACACACTGCTGTAATTAAACACTAAGTGTGTCTCTTAACTCCTGCATTCAAATACACACTTCTAATGTCTATATTCAAAATAAACTCTGCCCTGAGTGTAATTTTGCTGTTCTTCCTTCCTTTCTTTATTTTCCTTCCTTCCTTCTTTCCTTCCTTCCTTCCTTCCTTCCTTCCTTCCTTCCTTCCTTCCTTCCTTCCTTCCTTCCTTCCTTCCTTCCTCTGTAGCATGAATCTTAAAAGTCTTATTAATAAAATCAAACCTGAGCCGGGTATTGGGGTGAACACTGGAAGGTCAGAGACACAGAATAAGCCACAGCTTCCTCACCTCGCCAGATCCTCAGCTGGTCTTGTTTCCTCAGACTGGAGGCCACTAAGTCCTCATCCAGAATGGGTCTCAGCTGAACTGCTGCTAGAAGCCTGAATGCTTAACCAGGCCAAATGCTTCTCCAGGCCAAATGCCTCGAGTTTCTGGTCCTCACGCCTTATATACCTTTCTCCTTTCTACCACCACTCCCTGGGATTGAAGGCTTGCTTTCTGGGATTAAAGGCGTTGTCACCATGCCTGGACGTTTCCAATGTGGCCTTGAACTCACAGAGATCCAGAGGGATTTCTATCTCTGGAATGCTAGGATTAAAGGCATATGCTACCACTGCCTATCCTCATGTTTAATATTGTGGCTGTTCTGTCTCTGACCCCAGATAAATTTATTAGCGTACACAATATTTTGGGGAACACAATACCCCCACATTCCTCTCTCTTTCTTTCTTTCTTTCTTTTTCTTTCTTTCTTTCTTTCTTTCTTTCTTTCTTTCTTTCTTTCTTTCTTTCTTTCTTTCTTTCTTTCTTTCTTTCTTTTTTGAGACAGGGTCTCGCTATGTAGCTCTGGCTATCTTGGAACTCCCTCTGTAGACCAGGCTAGCCTCGAACTCACAAAGATCCACCTGCCTCTGCTTCCCAAGCACTGGGATTAAAAGTGTGTGCCACTGTGCCCAGTTTATTTTGCTTTTCTTAATAGACCTCAGCTTTGCCTCACCAGAGCTCTCACCCTGAGCTGGCCATGGCTGAGTGGAGGTCCTTAAGAGGGACTTGTGCTGCATGCTGGCGGCATCGGGTCGAGTCTTCTGCTGTCACTGACATCTTTAGGGGAATCACTCTGGATCCCCCGAATGTGGTGCCTTAGACTGCTCATCCATCCCGATGGCACCTGGGATCCTCCGAGGTATTGCTGGTGGGTTTTTCCCGACAGCTGCTTATCTGCTCAGAGGTGCTCTGGCTTGTGTCCCTTTTCATTGCTTCACCTGCCTTTCTAGCTGGAGGCCTACCTAGTGGGTGCAAGCAGTGCTGGTGACAGGGACCTCCCCAGAGGTTTCCGTCTTCTCTTCTTGAGTCAGATGGGACAATCACAGTCTGGAGGACATCACTTGAAGGACTAATCCACGGATGTCCTAAGCCACTGTGTTGCCTTTGATAAAGCAGGAGAGCTGTCTGAGGCACTGCCATGGTGAATGACCTGGAGGGGCTGAGTGCATTAATCAGCACATTTCAGACTCAAGTCTTATTTAGGTGGAAAACTCTTGTCTTCTTCCTGTGGACACAAAGACTCCCGTGGGCCCCCCTTCTGGTCCTCTGCTAATCGCCTTGTGCAAAGCCCTGTCTCTCTCACATGTAGTGAGGCAGACCAGATTTCCTTCAGGTCCCACCTCTCAGCTTTACAATTGCAGCCTCAAACTTTCCCTTCTTAGAATCCCATTCTTGTTACTACTTCTGGGTCCTAAGTGAACGGTGTTTTGTGGAAGGGGACCATGACACTTTAATTTGTTGCCTTTTTATCCTCTGTGGGTGCAGCTCAGGAAGGAATGGTCCTTTGTATTCAGAGCCATTTTCTTATTGGTACCATCTGTGGGATAAAGTTACTGCACCTCCTCCAGGAGTGACCACACCCATATAAAGGCACACTCCTCTTTGTGTAGGGCCGTGGCATTCAAAGGGGAAACAGTTATGGGAATTCCTCTTCTTGGTCGTAACATCTAACAATGGCTCAAAATATTTACTGTCTTTCTTTTTTAAGATTTACTCTCTTAAATGATTCCTATTTATGACATTAACAGGAAGTTCACCACTCTCTTTGAAACTGTCTTTCCATGGATGCTTCATTTTCTTCTCACAAATGATGAGCTTAGGCTCCATAGGTTCTCATTACAGGAGATTAAGAACTCAGCTGCCACATGCATCAGATAATGCCTCTAACAACTATAGTAAAGACGTGTGATGTGGCCTCTCCATCACAGCTGGAGAATGAATCACCTGACTGGTGGGGACACCCAGTGCCCAGGAGATGGCAGTGTAGGATAGGCTGGTGCCAGGCAGGCGAGAAATATGGGGCCTCAGAAAGGTCTCATGGTTCTTTTGACTATTTTCTTTTTTCTTCCCTATTCTTTTAGCAAACACAGGGACAAGGTGAAGTTCTTTCTAGAAACTCTAGCAACAACAGAACATCTGTAGCTGGAGAGTTTCTCTCTGGGTCCTGCCAAGCCCCTGCAGTCCTGCAGCCCACTTATAAAATAATCACTCAGATGCTTGTATTAATTATAAACTGTATGGCCATGGCAGGCTCCTTGTTATCCAGTTCTTATATCTTAAATTAACCCATTTCTATTAATCTATAAGTCGCCACATGTTCCGTGGCTTTACCTGTTGCCTTTACATGTTGCTCCCTGGATGGCAGGCTGGCGTCTCTCCCTCAGCCCACTTGTTCCCAGCATTCTCCTCTCTCTTTGTCCCACCTATACTTCCTACCGACCTGACCACTGGCTAATCAGCACTTTATTTATTAACCAATCAGAGCAACACATTCAGGGCATACAGAACATCCCACAGCACTTTCCCTTTTCTTTCTTTTTTTTTTTTCAAAAAGGAAGGTTTTAACTTTCACATAGTAAAATTACATATAACAAAGCAATTACCAAGCAAGAATTATATTCTACAGCACACAGAGAGAAGTGACTGAGAGACTCTAGGCCTGTGGGCTGAAGACAGATGCCCCAACTTTACAAAGGAACTTTGGATGACTGTCCAGGCTGCCAGCTGTCTCTGTCTACTCTTGTAAGACTCCTGAAAGTTGCTTGAGTCCTTCTCCAGTTTCTCAGGTAATAGTATATCCTTCTGGGGTCTTTGATGTAGTTGAAAACTAGATAGTTATAATTTCCTTAGTTATGATAAAAAGATAAGTTAGATATGAAACCTTAGACTCATAAATATAGGATAGCTAGGACATCTTTAATTCTGCCAAATACAAATAGACTAGATATTGTGACTGTAATTCTTGCTAGGGAAGTGCTGTGGGATGTCCTGTATGCTGTAAATATATGTTGCTATGATTGACTGATAAATAAAACGCTGATTGGCCAGAAGCCAGGCAGGAAGGCTAGTGTAGGCAGGACAAGGAGGAGGAGAATTCTGGGAGGTGGAAGGCTGAGGCAGAGAGACGCTGCCAGCCACCACCATGAAAAGGGCGATGTAAGGTACCAGTAAGCCATGAGCCACATGGCAACTTATAGACTAATAGATATGGGTTAATTTGAGATATAGGAACTAGATAACAAGAAGCCTGAGCCATTAGGTCAAACAGTTTAAATAATATAAGTGTCTGTGTGTTTATTTTATAAGTGGGCTGCAGGACTGCCGGGGCTTGGCAGGAGCTGGAGAGAAACTCTCCAGCTACAAACATCTCTTTCTGGGAACTCGCCACTAGTCTGCACTTCCACAATGGAGGTCATTTTGAAGGCAGATGGATAAAAACAGAAAATGTTCTTTTTCTATAACATCATTTGGCATCAATATAAATCAGGAAGTAGAGAAACTCAGCTTTAAAATGATGGACCCTTGGGCTATGATAAAACCCTGCAGTGAGATTTCACAAGAGATTCCTGGTGTTTAGGTATTGATGTCATTGTGTCAGAGACCAAAGTCATGGGGACTTGTGAGGTTTGCTGAGCCCCATGCTTGTGGAAACAGAGGGTTCCTTAGAGGGTTGGAATGGTTTTGAACATGATATACACAAGCTCATGTGTATGAACACTTGGTGGTCCCTCGCTGGAGATACCATTGAAGGTTCTGGAACCTTTAGAATATGGAGTCTCTGTAGGGTAAGTGGGTCACTACTAAAAGTCCTTGAGGTTTTACACCCTGGCTCCTTTCTGTCTGCTCTCCACTTCCCAACTGCAGATGCAGTGTGACCTACTGCCTACGTTCCCACTGCTGTGCTTTCTCAGCCATGATGGACTATGCACCCCCCTGAACTGTAAGCCAAGATAAACCCTGAGTTGCTTTGGTCAGGTGCTCTATGTCACAGCAAGAAGGAAAGAAGCGAGGGATTTCTCAGTGGGTAAAATGCTTGCTGGGCAAGCAGGAGACCTGTGTTGGAGTTCCCAACACCTGTGTAAAATGCCTGCCACCTCCTCAATACATTGCCCCACTACCCCTGAACCTTGTGCATCTTCAGTCAGAGTGTGAGGGAAGGAGTGTCTGAACGACACTGTCTTCTCATGACCTGCCTCCCCAGTTTTGTGAGAGAACATTAGATGACACTCTGCTTGCAGCAGCAGAAAGTCTCAAATATGACAACAGAGCAAAACCAAGCCCTGATACTTGGTCAGTGGCATGCACAGCATCTTAATGCAGTTCTGGTTTTCTGGATCTTTTTCTTCTATACTCTTGGGGAGTTTGTGGTGTTAAACTGGCTTTTGACTAAGGAGAAATGCTCTCATAGGGAGGCTGGGAGCTGATTCCTTGCTGTTTGCACCACTCACATCTACAAGGTGCAGATGAGGCTACACTTGAGGAAGGGTGAACATAAAGACTCTGTCAATGGTTCTAACACTGAATTAGTATGGAGGACACCACTTGGGTTGCTCCTTTATTGCTAAAAACCTCATAGGGTGGCAAAAAAGAATAGTGTGATGGAGAACAGAAGCAAGCAGAGGAAGAGAAGGTGGGGGAGAGAATATCACTGAAGTTGAGATTCATGCCAATCACAGAACAGAACATTCCAGAACTGCTCAAAGAAAGGAAGACTTTGACCAGCTAAACATGAAACCAGGGGATGATACTGGGGTCTGGAGGCTGCAACTAGATGACTACAAGAAATAGATGGAGACCTGCAGGGTGACCAGAGATGTTACTCAAATTCCTAAATGGTCTGTTACAGGCCACAGGGATATGAAATAGAAGCCCAGCTGTATGATAAAGCTATACCTAGAAGGATCAAGGAATTCTTCTGGAGGAAGTTATATATCCAGGAATATTTGGTATTATTTGGCTTTAAATGTATCAACTGATTCTTGCTTTGAATTTCTTGTGCTCATAATTTCCCCAAGAACAGTATATATGGACCATTTCTTGGGCATATACGCTTAAAGTATTTGGATAAGGTCATGTAGACAAGGCTTTCTGCCTCCAGGCTCCCTGCTCCCTTTTTAGCATTTGAATTGGATATCTGCCTTCTGCAAAAATCCCATTTAGCTAATATCCAAAGACAAGGCCAGCTCCAAACAAAGTATCCAAGGATAAGCAAACAGAATAGCTGGCCAGACCACCTGCTAGATGCCCGAAGACCCTGAATTAAGGTAAAACATCCTTGTGGAGACACAGCCTGACTCCTAGGCCAAGCGCCTGGCTCCTAGGTGCATAGCTTTGCTACTTGTGAAAATCAAGCTCAGATCTGATCTCCCCTCTTCTTACAGCCTTAGTGCAACTTCTTAGAACAAAAAGGTTTTCTTCATACCAGGTGCTTCAAGCTGTGATGAAAATTGACTGTCTGTCAGTACTCCTCCCCCGCCCTGTCAGAAAAACTTCGGCATAGGAAAACAGAGGCAGTTTTATCTTAGTGACTTATAGATTTCTTTACCCAACCACCTGTAAGACTGTAGTTTGAGCATATTTATGATAGACTCACAACGTTTTTACCTAACCACTTATAAGAATGTATTTCTAGCATGTAAATTCCTTTTCTGATTTATTCCAGCCCTTATCTGACTCCATCTCTATTCACTCATTGAGTTGTAAATGAAGTATACCAGAAAGACTCTGATGGGGACCTTGCAAGTCTTGTATTGTATTATAAACATGAGAGTGTTGCTGTTTGGGGGAGATATGAGAGGACAGGTCAGAATTAGGGTGGCAGATGAATAAACCAGTTGGATGAAAGAGCTCCATGTATTTAGATTCTTTTCTCATAAATCATTCGCTCCATTAGTAGCATCTCTTCTGGGTCCCTGGGAAGGAAATTAAAGAGACTAGACCTCAAAATTTCCAAAAATGGTCTTTTAATAAAAACCCTGGGACAGATATTAGAGTAAATGCTGAAAGATCAGAGAGATAAAGGAACAAGCCACTGCTATGTCTCACCTCTAGGACTCCTTAGCCTGAAAAGCCTTTGCCAAAAGAGCTTCAGCCAAAAAGCGTTTAGTTCCTGTCTCCTCACACCTTATATACCTTTCTCTGCTCAGTCATCACTTCCTTCCTAGTGCTGGGATTAATGGCATGTGTGCTTCCCAAACACTGGGATTAAAGGTGTGAGATCTCAAGTGCTGAGATTAAAGGCATGTGACTCCCAAGTATTAGGATTAAAGGTGTGTGTCACCACTGCCCAGCTCTGTTTCTCTCCTAGACTGAGTCAATCTCATGTAGTCCAGGGTGGCTTTGAACTCATAGAGATCCAGATGGATCTCTGCCTCCCAAGTACTAGGATTAAAGGTGTGTGCCACCACTGCCTGGCCTCTATGTTTAATCTAGTGGCTTACTCTGTTCTCTGGTCTTCAGGCAAATTTTATTAGGGAACACAATATATCACCACATTTCCCCTTTTTTGTTTAAAATAATAAAAGGTTATAACTAATATAAGAAAAACTATATACAATAAGTACAATAAGTATATACAATATATACAGTCAAGAATTACATTAATGATGTCCAGTCCATTAACATTTGACAGATTCAGAGAAAATACTCCATTATTTATCCTATTTGGGTGAGTCCAAAATGTACCTAATTCACTTTCTATCCTAACTTGTGTCACCAACTGAAAACTATCTTTTATGTCTTTCAAACTTATACAGTTTACACCTCTTTAGTGAGTTTCTTTTCTGAAATTATTAACAAGGAAAACTGTAACTATAACTACCTAGTCTTCAACTCCCTCAGAGACCCAAGAAGGATATAATATTATCTAAGTAAACAAGAAGTGTAGCAGGCAAGCAACTTCCAAAAAATGTGAGAAATGACAGAAACAGTTGGCTGCCTGGACAGTCAGCCAAGGTTCCTCTGCAATGTTGGGGCATCATCTTTGGCCTACAGGCTTAGCATATCTGACAGACTCATCTGTGAAGCAGGATTTTCTGAAGGGCTGTCCTACTTTGTCTTTGCAAGGTTCAGCAGTCCTTTGTTTTGTGTCCTGCTTGTCCATTTGGACAGCATACTGTCAGCAGTTGAGGTAAGGGCACTTTCTGGCCCAGGAGCTAACTTTTGCCACAAAGAAAGTAAACTCCATATGGGGTTTTCTCCAATGCCCATCGTTTTCTCTGAAGTAGATTGGTGCTGCCAGGAGCAGACTGCAGCTGGAAGTTTTCCATTGTCCTGCCCGGCCCCGCATGGTCCAGATAAATCTCTCTCACCCATGGTCATGTAACCATATATAAAATAATCATCAGAAGCTTAATATTATTTATAACTGTTTGTTTGGCCATTAGCTCAGGCTTATTACTGATTAGCTCTTAACCCATAATTCTTTTTTTTTGTTTGTTTGTTTTTTTGAGACAGGGTTTCTCTGTGTAGCTTTGCGCCTTTCCTGGAGCTCACTTGGTAGCCCAGGCTGGCCTCAAACTCACAGAGATCCGCCTGCCTCTGCCTCCTGAGTGCTGGGATTAAAGGCGTGCGCCACCAATGCCCGGCTCCCATAATTCTTATATGTTTAGCCATGTGGCCTGGTGGCTTTTTTCAGCTCTGTTTTCACATCTTGCTTTCTCTGTGTCTGCCTGGCAACTCCTGACTCTGCTCTTCCTCTTCCCAGCATTCCTTTAGTCTGCTTGCCCCACCTATACTTTATGCCTGGCTATTGGCCAATCAGCATTTCATTAAACCAGTGTACAACAGCATTATCCCACGGCATTTTCCCTTTTCTGTCTAATCAAAATTACATATAACAAAACAGTTATCAAGCAAGCATTACAGTTATAATATCTAGTCTATTTGTATTTGGAAAAATTAAAGAAAATATTTTATTTATCCTTTATTTGTGAGTCTAAAGTTTTTTTTGAGTCTAAAGTTTTATATCTAATTTATCTCTTATAACCAAGGAAAACTATAATTATAACTATCTAGTCTTCAACTATATCAAAGACCCCAGAAGGATACAATATTATCTAAGTAAACAGGAAGAACATTGTAAGAAACTTCCAAAATTCTAGAATGACAGAGACAGCTGCTTGCCTGGACAGTCATCCAAAGTTCTTCTGCAATGTTGGGGGATCCATTTTCAGCCCATAGGCCTAGTGTCTCTCAGTTGTTTCTCTCTGTGTCCTGTAGAATGTCTGGCAGTTTCTTCTGTGAAGCAGGAACCTAAAGGGCCATTTTCCCTTGCAAAGTTCAGTGGTCACCTTCCTGTGGGTCCCGCATGTCCAGTCAATACAACATTTTGTCAAGGAGTCCAGGCAAGAACAGTTTCTTACCCAAATGTCTATTTTTGCCAAGAAGAAGATAAACTTCATATGGAGTGTCTTCAATGCCCATCTTTCTCTCTGAAGTAAATCAGTGCTGCCAGGAGCAGGCATGTCTCATTGTCCAGAAAGTCTAAGTTTTTAAAACATTTTCAGTGCCATATTCTGTAGGTCTTTGAAGTGTTTGAAGATTACCTACCTAACTAAATTATATCTACGTATACCTAATTGAATTATATCTATGTATATCTAGAAAACTTAACATTACTATAAGTTTGACTATCATAGAAGACTAATTATTAATCTGTATTTTTAAATTATCTATTATAATTTAAATGAGCTGCACAAACATAATATCTTAAGTAAGAGTAGAAATATACATACAGTATAACAAAATTAACTTTAAATTTGTATCAATAAACTAAAATCTATACCAATGTAAAACATTTTAAACAAGTTGCTCTTGTTTTTTCACCCTTTTATCCTATATTATCTATATCCTATATTTCCATATCATACCCCCTTTCTTCTTTTAGAAAGATATTGACTATGGCCAATTATAATTTGTAACCAACAACCTAAACAAAGACAAACATCCATAATCTATTTTTTTTGGTAATATGGGCATAGTTTTTTAGGTTACTTCCTGCTGATAGAGGGCGCTATATTCTTATGGGGATCCTGAGAAAATTAAGAATTATGGTCAAGTGCTGACTGGAATAGTCTGTGATGCTGTATTCTCTGAGCCAGTTGCCTTGAAGCTGTTTTTGGATGCTGGATCATCTGAGCCTCTCAGGGGGGTCTTCCTTGGTCAAACCATATTAGCCTGGGAAGCAATCCACAGGTTTTCATCTTCTATGGAAATAAAAGCAGAACCTCTTTCACAAAGCAACGTGTCCTTAGACATTAATTTTGAAATTGAGATACCTTTAAAATATATATATATTGATTTAACTCAGCAGCTTTTACAATCAAATGTCTCTCTGCAGTTAAAAATCCTAAAGACAACATAATCCATACTCTCTGTGTGATTTCCATCTTTTGTGACTTATTTTTTAATATTACTTTTACTGTCTTTTAAAGACTATTTTCTAAAGGTATCTATTTTTTATATAACTGTCTATATTCCTTTTTCTCTCTCTTTTTCAAGCCTATGTACATTTTTACACACACTGTAAACCATTTAAAGTCTTATTCCACCTGAGTCTGCCTTATTGTGAATCTATTGCTTTACACTGCAGTGGTTAGTACTGAAGCAGCAGCCTTGGCTGCTGACTCCGCCCATCTCAGCTTTTCAATGTGGTGGAGATAACTCACCTCCAGCGCTGGGAGCCATGCTCTCTGCTGACTCTGGGAGGCAGTGGGTCTATGCTTCTATCAAAGCAGTGTGTAGCCCAGAAACTTCTTCTTTTTTTGTCTGTACTAGCAAACGCTAAAGCTACCACGCACTGTACTGTGCAGCTTGGAGAAGCCTCTGGTTACCACTGCAGGAATCCACCATGCTGCAGGTCAAGCCCGCACACCACGGACCCGCCATAAAGTAGCTCAAACCCACAGTCTCCTGAGAGAGACTACTAGGAAGCTGTTTCAGGTTCCATTTTAGAATCTCTCTCTCTCTCTCTCTCTCTCTCTCTCTCTCTCTCTCTCTCTCTCTCTTAAAGCTTTCTCAGGTTTTAGGGGGAAACTCTTACCCCATGTTTTGGCACCATTTGTAGCCAGAAGTTTTGCTGTGTCTCGCCTGGTCACTCAGACCCAATTAAACACACAGAGGCTTATATTAATTAAAACTGCTTGGCCATTAGCTCAGGCTTACCACTGACTAGCTCTTACACTTAAACTCAGCCCACTTCTGTTCATCTGTAGGTGGCCACGTGTTCCATGGCTTTACCTGTGTGCCATTACATGCTGCTCCCTGGATAGCGGGATGGCGTCTCCTGACTCAGCCTTCCTCTTCCCCAAATTCTCCTTGTCTGCTTATCCCACCTATACTTCCTGCCTGGCTACTGGCCAATTAGTGTTTTATTAAACCAGTATACAAAAGCATTATTCCACAGCAGCAGACATCTCTCATTGTTAAAAAAATCTATGTTATTAAAACATCTTAAATGCCATATTCTTTAGATTTCTGAAGTGTTTGAAGATGACCTGTGTTAGTTATATGTTTATACCGGTGCTGGTTATGCTACGGTGCTGGTTAAACGGCCCTGCCTCCCCCCCACCCCCACCCCGGCTGGCTGGTCATCGCCCGCGGTGGCCATGCTGGTGGAGGAGCATGCTGGTTGAAAGAATCACAGCCATGGTTAACCTTTTAGAGCTTTATTGGGAGGGGGAGAGGGAGAGAGAGGAAGAGAGAGACAGAGAGAGAAGGAGAGAGAGAAACAGAGAGACAGAGAGACAAGGGGGGAGGGAGAGAGAGAGGGCCTGACGAGAGAAGGGAGCAGAAAGGAAGAGAAGAGAGGGAACAGAGCGCCCACCCGCTTTTTAGGCTGGGAAACCGGCGAAGGCTGATGACGTAATTAAAGACCAAACCCTTACATCCCAGACTTTCCCTTATTATGAAAAAAAAATGCAGGTAGATGGGACTAGGGGCGTTGTTCCTCACAAAAACTGCTTCCAGCTGACAATTGGATGTTGGTTGGCTCTGGGGGGAATGGAGAAGGGGAGTTTTCCGAGGTAGACAGGCGTTGTGGGATGCTGTCTGTCATCTGTTGTTCTGGAGACATATATCCCTCGGTTGTGGCTGGGAACTTTCTGTCTGACAAGATGCTGGTGACACAGAAAAAAAACTTGAGAGAAAAGAATTATTATTATTTTATGTTGACATTTATCTGAGGTAGATCCGGCTTGTCCCTATGGATTTTGAAACATGTTAAGCTTTATCAGAGATAGATTATTTTAAAGCACCTGTTTCCTTCATCAGTTCAGCATCTAGGAGACAGGTGATCAATTGTTAAAAGCATCTCATGGTAATAGATGTTTACATTACATTAAAGTCTTTGTAGCGCCCAGACGCTTTTGGGTCTGGGGGTGTAAATACCTTTTAGCTGTCACAGTTTCTTACTTGATGATCTCTGGACTCTGGCTCTGCGGTGGGCCTGAGCCATTAGCTGAACATTAGCTGAGTTAGAACACGGAACTGGGAAGAGAAAAGCTTGTGGTACATGAGAATCTACTTTTTTGGAACTAGGGACAAGGCAAAGATCAGGGCCCTGTCTGTATGCACGTGAGAAACACAGGCAGTGGATCTGGAGTACAGCAATGAGCTCTTATTTTAGGTGGAGATCTTTTTCATTAAGTAACTCTGAAAATGCAATTAAATCTGGTGAGGTGGTAAGGCTGTCCTCTGTACCCGACAATAGAGGAGAGGTGGCATCCCAAAACTCCCAGGACTGAGTCAGTGGCTCTGGTGTCCAGAAGGAAAGAAACGGATCGCTTCCCTGCTGCGTTCTGGGTTCCCTGCCATGTCTGTAGCCAAACCTAGGTCTGCTGGAGGTCTTAGCTTGATGTACCCATGCATCTTGGTGCCTGGGGGCCGTCAGCTGACTCTTTGTCTTTCTAGGCGGCACCTTTGACAAGGCTGTTGATGGCCTGGCAGGGCATCCGCTAGCCCGTGGCCTTTTCCTCACTTAAAACAGGGACTCAACAGCTTTTGGGAGTCAGCGAGTGCCACTTGGCAATTTTGTTTTCGGGCTTGTTTTAGTCGGGGAGGTCTGGGGAACAAGAGATGGATTTTACTCTATGTCCTGAATTTTTTTTCCTGATGATTGATGGCTTAAGGACAGCTTTTGGAAGATCTGTCAGTAGGCAGATTATAAACCGATATGTTCGGAAGACTTGTCTGAGGCTATAAGCTGATTTTTGGCTTAAGAGCCATCCTGACTACAGTAAACTTATTTGTATGGAAATTAGCCGCTTCCAGACCCGTCTGTGCTTCATAAGGCAGTTTGAGAAAGAGTGGGTGGAGTTAAGGTGAGTTAGGGCGAGTCATAGAAGCCGTCTAAGCCCGCCCACTTGAGTCCGCCCACTGCCGGCGGAAGTCAGACAGAAAAGGTTAAGGCTGTCCCCCAACCCCGACAATTGGGAGTTTAGCCGGAAACGTGGGCCCCCAAAACTCTCTCAGGACAGAATACGTAGCTCCGGTGTCCAAAACCATGGTACACCTTAAATGCTATCACCAGCATGTCTGCCTGTGGAGTTAGAGGGCCGTTCTCCAAGCGTTTCCAAGCCCGCCCATTTGAGCCTGCCCACTGCTGGCAAAAGTCCAACAGAAAAGGTTCCACGTGGAGGCACAGAAGTGGAGAAGGAGAAGGGTTTAGAACTTTAGCAGAAAGCTTGGAGAACTTGGAGATAAAGTAACTCTTATGTGCCCGTTAGCTGGCAGAAGTCCCCAAGACGCTGTTTTTCGGGCAGGTTTACTAGTGCCCGCCCCTATCCGCCATTTGTATCCGCCCCTTGTCCCATGGCTGTAGCCGAGAGAAAAAATAAAAAAAAAACAAAAAAAACAAAAAAAACCACATGATCCGGAGCCAAGGTCTCAGGTGTTCCCAAAACCATGGGTGGATCCCTGGCACAGGCAGCTAATTAGCTCGTCAGCTACAGAAGCGGGGGCCGCCATGTGAGAAAAAAAGGACTCCCCGGGAGTCTGGACCGCGTGTGACGCTCCGTTGAGCAGATAGACGCGTCATCGGTCTTACGTGGCCCCAGGACGCACCCACGGCGGCGGCGGTCCTTATGCGAGAAATATCTCAGGCTGCAGACATGGGGAAAAGGCAAAAATGTAGGCTTGTGATAGGGACCGACTGTGGCTGGAGGTTTCCCCCGGTCTCAAGAATGCTCGTGAGACGCCAGGACGCTCAACGGTCGTTCTCAGAGATTCAGGAAACCATTTACACTGGCCAAAATGTGGGGGGACTCACCAATCGGAGAAAGCGGTGTGGTGAAGAATCATGGCACTAGCGGTGGGGGGTCCAGCGGAGGCGGCGAGGAACGCGCGCGCGCGCTTGCGGTCTCACTGTCTCGCTGGATGGGGGGAGAAGCAGCAAGTGGCAACAGTCAGCAGGTCCTCGGTGTTCGGTGGTGTATCCGAGTCTGAACAGCACCATTTGTTAGTTATATGTTTGTACCGACGCTGGTTATGCTACGGCGCTGGTTAAACGGCGCTGCCCCCCCCCCCCCGGCTGGCTGGTCACCGCCCGCAGTGGCCATGCTGGCGGAGGAGCATGCTGGTTGAAAGAATCACAGCCATGGTTAACCTTTTAGAGCTTTATTGGGAGGGGGAGAGGGAGAGAGAGGAAGAGAGAGACAGAGAGAGAAGGAGAGAGAGAAACAGAGAGACAGAGAGACAGAGGGGGGAGGGAGAGAGAGAGGGCCCGACGAGAGAAGGGAGCAGAAAGGAAGAGAAGAGAGGGAACAGAGCGCCCACCCGCTTTTTAGGCTGGGAAACCGGCGAAGGCTGATGACGTAATTAAAGACCAAACCCTTACAACCTGTCTGTCTAAAATATATTTCTGTTTGACCTTGAAAACACACCTAATATGACTTCAAGTTCAATTAGTAGTGACTAACTACTAATTTACATTTCTTTATATCCTAATTAGTTGGTAATAATAACTTTCAAGGACTAGTAATTTGCATTATATTGTTAAATGAACTATATAGGTACAACACCTTGAACAAGATTAGAAATATATGTACGGTATTTTCTAACAAAATCAATCTCAAATTTGTATCAATATACATAATTTGTATACAATATACAAAAATCCAATCCAATGTAAAATATTTAAAACTAGTAGTTGCTTTTTAAAAGTAGATTCAATATTCGGTCTTTTTATCTTATCATATCCATATCCTCCCTTTTTTCTTTTCAGAGTAGATTCAATAATCTACCCTTTATCTTATCATTTCTAAATCTTTTTTTTTCAGAATAGATTCAATAATCTACCTTTTATCTTATCATGTCTTATCCTCTTTTTTTCTTTTCAGAGTAGATTCAATAATCTACCCTTTTATCCTATTATTTCTGTATTTTTTAGAGTAGATTGAATACTTTTTATCCTATCATTTCTATATCACATATTTCTATGTCATATCCCCCTTTCTTCTTTTAGAAAGAGATTGATTATGACCAATAACAATTTTTAACTAATCCCTAAACAAAGACAAACAACCATAATCCATTTTGGGGAATGTGGATGTAGTTTTCTAGGCTACTTCCTGTGGATTAGTGGCACTGGTAGTCTTATGAGGACACAAAGAAAATTTAGGATTATGGTCAAGTCCTGATTGGAGTAGTCTGTGAGGCTGTATCATCTCAGCTGGCCATCTCAATATTGCCCTGAGCAGTTTGTAGTCCAAAGCCGATGTTTGGGTGGTGTTTGTCAGCTTAATGGCATCATCATTGTCCTGATGGAATCATCGTTGTGGGGTCCCATCATACTTTTTGGAGATTTCAAAGGTTGCTGTTAGACATGGTCATGGTTAACTGCAGAAAATCTTTTTTGTGGATAATTTTTTTTGGATGATTTGTCCTTTTTTTTCCAAATATCACATTTGTTCAGTGTTCTTCAGATTCCTTAGCCTTCATTCTCCTGAAGGACAAAAACAAAACCCTTCCCCAACCCTAACTTTGGAGAGGTTCCCTTTTTAATCTTTATCACTTTTGATTTATAGTTTCTCCTGAATTTTTTGTTCTCTCTTCTATAGCTGTTCTATCACCCTGAGCAGTGTGGTTTTTTACAACAGGCATTAGGTTCTTTAATTGCTCTGGTAAGGAGTTTCTTCCATGATGGCAGGAAAGGACTGAATGGAATTTGACATGGAGGCCTGCGAGAGGCCCCTCAGGGAGTTTCCCAATGGCAAAGGCAAGGGATTACCTTGTCTGTCCCTTGTTGACCAACATTCATTAGTCCAATGTCTGCCTTTGCCACACCTTCTGCATAATCCAGAAGGGAGGGGCATTCTATTGGGATTATTCCTTGAAAAAGCATTATTTCTAGGAATGCCCTGTTTACAGTCCCTTTTTAGGTGACCTCATTTACCACAATTAAAACATTTGACATTACTATTTTTCTTCAAACCTCTGAAATCACCTCTCCTATCCAAGCATCATCATGGTCATGAGATTCAATATTAATTGTATCTTGGATCCATTCCTCCAAGGGTGCTGATCTTGCCTTTATTGGTCTAATTACTCTTTTGCATTGTGCATTAACATTTTCAAAAGCCAGAGATTCAACATTTATTCTTCTAGCTTCTGGATTTGGTATCATTCTATTTACTGCTGAAGTCAATCTTTGTAAGAAATCAGCGAAGGTTTCTTTGGGCCCTGTATAACTTTAGTAAATGACTCAATTTTCTTTCCTAGTTCTTCAATTCTATCCCAAGTATTCAAGGCTGCCATGTAGCATAAAGCCAGGGTGTGGTCATCATATAAAGATTATCTTTGTATATCAGCATAATCACCTTCTCCAAGAAGTTGATCTTGAGAGATTTCAAGACCTCTAGCCTACTCCGTTGTTCAATTGTCTTAGTTTCATCTTTCTACCAGGTCCTCCATTGTAATTTGGGAACAGTCTGTAAGACTGCTAAAGCCAAATCTCCCCAGTCTTGAGGGATAATTCTATTATAAGTTGACCACGAGCTTAGCATCTGCTTCACAAAAGATTAGTGGATACCATATGAGACTATTGCTTCTTTGAATCTCCTCAAATCTAGCATTTGCACAGGAGTCCAATCAGCTTGTACCCAGTCTTGCGTATATCTATCATTTGGTAGTTTCTGTGAGGTTACTGAATAAATTAAGGTTGGCTATTTGAAAGCTTTGGCTGTTTCTCCATAACCTTATAATGCAATGCTGAAATTGGTTGTTTAAATTTCTCTGTCGGGTTCTAAATATCTTTATGATCTGTTTGAACAAGTTTTTCTAAAACTTTATCCTGGCACTCATATTAAATAACTTTTTAAATGATAAAACAGAAATGATCAAACAAATAATATTTATAATTGACATTACATAAATCCCATCAACATTAATTATCCTTTCATTTAATTGTTCCATTTTCAGACCATCAATTGTATTATCAAACAGAGACCAAACCCCCTCCTTTGTAACAATGCTTCCCATTTTTTAATGTGGGAAAAAACTTTCTTTTAACTAATTCCTCTCTTTAAGAAATCTTAATTGACTCACCAAATCTGCTGATAATGATGATTCAGGTGATGGTGTGGCAGCAGCCCAAGGAGGGAGCCCAAGGAAAGCCAAAACCCACCAGGAGAGGAAAGAAGTGAAAGATCCAGCTGTGTGCACAGGGGAAGTGTGTGAAAGCGGCTAATTCCTGTGGGTTTTGGAGCCCAAAAAAACCTATGGAGTTTGCTGCAGAGAGGCTGAAACAAAAACTTAGCCTGCAGGGTAGGGACTCTGGCCATGTGTAGCTCTTTTCATGAATCCATGCCCCAAAATTTGGATACCAGATGTGACACAAATTCTAAGAGGTCTTTCGATAAAAAAGAAAAAAATCCCGGAGTCAGATATTGGGGTGAATGCTGAAATATCAGAGAGACAAAGGAACAAGTCACTGCCACGTCTCACCTCACCAACTCTATAAATCCTCTTACTGAATGTTTCTGAAGCTCTCCAGCCAAAAAGCCTGTCTCCTCATACCTTATGTAACTTTCTCCATCCAGCCATCACTTCCTTCCTAGTTCTGGGATTAATGGCATGTGTGCTTCTCAAATACTGGGATTAAAGGTGTGAGATCTCAAGTGCTGGGATTAAGGTGTGTGCCACCACTGCCCGGCTCTGTTTCTCTCCTAGACTGAGTCAATCTCATGTAGTCCAGGGTAGCTTTGAACTCACAGAGATCCAGATGGATCTCTGCCTCCCGAGTGCTAGGATTAAATGTGTGTGCCACCACTGCCTGGCCTCTATGAGGCTTGTTCTGTTCTCTGATCTTCAGGCAAATTTTATTAGAGTATACAATATATCACAGCAAGAGAGGGAAACTTGGAGGAAGCCTTCAGCCCTGTTTAGACATCAGTTCCCTCCCTGAAGGTCTCCTAGGCAAGAGCAGCATGGAACTGAGGGCTGGCATCAGAAACACAGGGCAGGGAGGGACACAGAGAAGTCCTATGTGCAGAGCACAGCAGGCTATTGTGAAGTGGAGTTCACCAAGGCTTCATCCTTATTTGGAGGATGAACAACACCTTGATATCATCACAAGCTGCCAGGCCAGATTTTAATGGTTCCCTGAACTGTGAATCTATGACTTCCTCTCTAACCCGTGGCTGGAGGTTGAAGGGATATGCTGGGAGCCAATTGCATGTAGGTAGGTTCCGCAGTTCACTGTGATACCCTATAAGGAGAGCAGCTTCAGGAGCAGAGGAAGGAGGAGGAAGCAGCAATATTGTAAAGCTGAAGAGGAAGTCTGCCATCCCTTTAGCCCATCCTCATACTAGATCAATGTAAGGATGGGTCAACGCACAGCTTCTAAGGGCCACAGTCTTAGATGCTCAGAGGGAAGTTCCTACGACACTGACATTAGATTCAGTGATGAAAGAAAAGGAAAGGGCCATAGAGAAATCTGCAGCTATGTAGCTTCACTGGGAGATGTTGACAATGGTCCCCAAATCTAGTTCCTACTGAAAGCTTAAAGGTATGCATGAAGATTTTTGTTCACACTTGACACACCTGACAGGGATCTAAGTACTTACCATATGGGTTTCCTTTGTACTCAGTGTGATGTGTATAGATATGTCCATGCCATAGTGAGTCCTATGCTTCCTGTTGAAGCAAGGACAAGCATATAGTGCTTTGTCCTCTGTCAAACTAAAGGGATTCAGGATTCTTCCAACTATGGGCCATTTGGTGGCAAAGAATGTGCCTTATTAACATTCTGTAAATGCTTGCCCAATAATATACATTCAAGAAAGCCAGGGTAGACAGTGAACAGGTGGGTGTGTTGGTAGATTAATGGGTGGATGAATACATGAATGAAGAAAAGAAGCCAGGAAGGTAGAAAGTAGGAAACAAGAAGACAAAGAAAACAGGATAGGTAGACATAAAAACAAAATAAGATACTCTATCTCCCAAGGAAATTTTTCTTCTATGACCCTAGCATAGTTTCTGATGATGACACCAGCCACTCTCCTTCACCAGACTGTGTCTCTGACCCAGCCTCTTCAGGGCATCCTTTACATCCTTGTTGCGCAGACTGTAGATGAGGGGGTTGAACATGGGGATGACCAGGGTGTAGAAGATGGACACCATCTTGCCCTGCTCCATGGATGTCACACCTCCTGGCTGGCCATATATAACAAAGCCAGTTCCATAAAACAAGCACACAGCTGTCATGTGGGAGCCACAGGTAGAGAAGACCTTGTGTCGCCCTGATGCTGAGTGCATCCTGAGGATGGTCACTGTGATGTAGCCATAGGAGATGATGACCACAAGAACAGCACAGACAATAATGAACCCACAGATGCCAAACATGACAAGCTCATTGAGAGCTGTGTCTGCACAGGCCAGCCGGAGCAGTGGGGGCACGTCACAAAAGTAGTAGTCGATGCGGTTGGAACTGCAGAAGGGCAGCTGGAATGTGAGGCTGGTCTGCACGATGGAGTTCAGGCAGCCCACACAGAAGGTGCCCAGAACCAGACGGGCACAGGTCATAGAGCACATGGTCACGGGGTACCTCAGGGGATTACAGATGGCCATGAAACGGTCATAGGCCATCACGGCTAAGAGGACAGCCTCAGTGGCAGCCAACAAGGAGAAAAAGAAGAACTGAGTGGCACAGCCTGCAAAGCTGATGGTTTTGGAAGAGGAGAAGATGTTGGCCAGGGCATTGGGCACAATAATAGAAGAGAGGCAGAGGTCAACAAAGGACAGGTTCTTGAGGAAGAAGTACATGGGGGAGTGCAGACGAACATCCAGGGTGATGACTACGATCATGGTGAGGTTGCCCAGGACGGTCACTATGTACAAGGCCAGGAAGACAGCAAAGAGCAGGGCCTGGATCTCTGCACCTCCCCCAAATCCCACCAGCACAAACCCCCGGCAAGACACAACTGAGAGACTTGCATTTCTGTGGACTGGTGTGGCCATGAGTGTGGGCAGACGCAGGGAGGATGGCAGTGGAGGCAGCAAGAGGGAGCAGATCTCACCGGTGCCATTGGATGTTCCACAGGCTGCAGGAGCCTGTTGGTGACATGCTGTCCACTGTGCAAAGGTTCGCTTGTTGCTCTGATCTCCTTCCAGATGAGCTGGAGTGGCCTGAAAGAGGACATTTCCTCAGATTTACTTAATTCATGAGGTTGTGCTGAGTCCTTCCTGTGTACAAGCCTGACCTGTGCTCTGAGGACACAAAGGAGCTTACAGACCTGGTAACTCTCAGAGTGCAGACAGCCTTTCAGTACCTCATGCCTGCCTCTGGGCCCTGTTCCCTCATTCCAAGGGACACTCCTGAGCAGTGCCATTGATGCAGCTGTCTCCC
>CABHPP010127090.1:0-10658 GCA_902168425.1 Peromyscus attwateri
GGAAGCCGGCGACGCCAGGTTTTGGCGCCTCAGATTTTACAGGAGAGTGTTCCAGAAACCCAGACCAGTGTTTTAACGCTGATGTGTTCGCCCCCTGTACTGACTTTAAAAAAACTTTTTAAAAAACGTGTATGGCTGTTTTGCCTACACATCTGTCTGCTCCATGTGCGTGTCTGATGCCTGTTGAGGCCATAAGAGGGCACTGGATCACGTGGAACTGGAGTTGCAGACAGTCGTGAAATGCCATGTGGGTGCTGGGAACCAAACCTGGGTCCTCTGCCAGAGCAGCCAGTGTTTTTAATAGCATAGCCCCTGTCCAAACATTTAATCCTCAACTAATGCAAATTTGCACGACAGAGACCCAGTTGGGTTAGACAAATTCTGCCAGCCTGAGGCATTGGTTTCATCATTACGTACTTCCAGGGCACAGAGCTTGTTACGGTAAGAATGAAGTTAGATTTTACCGGGGCTAATCCGAAGATTCCTGAACACACACACACACACACACACTGTGTGTCCAGCATGGGCTTTGTGCATTAGTTGATGTAACACAAATCTGATCAAACAATTCCGAACAATCGCTTGAATACTGCGTTTGTACATAGCTTTTTCTTCTGACTACCTCCACTTGCTGAGATTCATAACTTGGGATCCAGGGGCCATTTGGTGGGACTCCCAGGGAACTGGTGAACTGTAGACAGTATAGGCATAATTTCATGTCAATGCACATTTTAGTCACTTTGCTTACTCTGTCAAGCCATATTTTCCCCTTCCCGAATGATCTTGAGAATATTTTCATGAAAACTGGAAATAGCCCCAAGCATTCTTTAATTATGTTAAGTATCAGAGCACAGGTCAGCTGTACCGATTTGAGAAACTGGATTGGACTTGGGAGTAGAAGACCCGGGCCTGAGTCCTGGCTCTTTGACTTAAGAGACCTTAGGTAAAGAATCTTGCAGAGACCCAATTTACACAACCAAAAATAGGTGATTACCATCTACAACAGATTTGTTTTAGAGAATAAAAGATACGGAAAGGACTAAGGTAGCTCAGATTACACAGTACTTGCCTAATATGTGCCAGCAGTGAAGTGAGTTCAGTCTTCAACACTACAGCAAAAACAAAATTAGGTGAAGCACCTATGTAACATATCACCTGGCTATTAATGTTTTTCAAATGGGAGCCATATAAAAACTTCCAGGGATTTGGCAACAATAAATTAAAATATTAAGCCAGAAAGGGGCTGGAGAGATGTTAAGAGTGCTTACTGCTCATCCGGAAGACCAGTACCCACATCAGGTGGCTCACAACCACCTGTAACTCCAGTCCTGGGGATCTGAAACCTCTGGCCTTTGAGGGCATGTGCATGAAGGTGTGCATATAAGCATGCACATAAAACATTTTTATTATTAAATAATGCTTTTGCTTATTCTTTGAGAACTTTATACAACTCTTAAAATATAATAACATCACTTCTCTCTACCCTCTTGTACCCCTCCCATATCTGACCACACTCTCCCCTCTCAAAGCCAGGGCTTTCTCTTATTTAACCATTATTATTACACATACATATAAACAAATGAGCATATAAATACAACTTGTTAATCAATTCAATTTTACCTGTATGTTTAAGTTTCTAGGACTGACCGCTCAGTATTTAGATAGCTAGTCAGGGGACTCATCCCTAGGGAAGACTAATTCTCCCCTTGCTTCTGTCTGGAGTACAGTTGTTAATTGCCCATAGATCTTCATCTAGGGGTGGGGGTGAGATTTTCCCCCATAACCTTGGGATGTCAGATGTCATTGGAATTGTTCCAGTCTTTTTTAGGCAGCCATGTTGTTGAGATTTAGGAGAAGGAACTACCTCACCAGGCCGACTTCCTGGTCCTCTGGCTCTTACAGTCTTTTCACCTCCTCTTCTATCATGCTCCCTGAGTATTAAGTGCAAGAATTGTGTTGTAGATGTATCAGCAGGGGCTTGGGCACCCATGGCCAGTGTTCTTTGCATTTTGACCACTTGTGGCTTTCTGTAATGGTCTCCTGCTGCTGCAAAACAGATCTTTGACGAGGGGTGAGATATGCACTTACATGTGGGTGTAAGGGTGAGTGTTTAGAATGCAGTTAGGGATGATGCGGGTTTAGTAAATTGGCAGTTGTAGGTTCTCCTCCAGTATCTATGGCTTCACCAACCACATGTAGTTGGCTATGTTTCCAGTACCAGACATGATTTCCCTCCTGTTTATCAGGCCTTCCATCCAATTAGACAGCTTTTGGTTCCTGTGTTAGCTGGGACTTTCTAGAGGAACAGAACTGACAGAATATATTGGATTTATTAGAACGGCTTACTGGCTATGGTCTGGCTAGTCCAACAATGGCTGTCTCCCAGAGGAACGTTCCTAGTAGTGGTTCGGACCATGGGACTGGATATCTCAGCTGGTCTTCAGTATATTTTGGATTTCCGAAGAAGTAAGCTCTAATGCCATTGAAGTGAGAGCCAGAGCAGACATGCAAAGAACAGTTAACTAAAATCCCTCACAGGTGTGCCCATTGACTTGGGTTTTTAGTTAATTACAGGTGTAGTAAATGTGATAACCAAGAATAACCATCACACAAGTTCACCCCTTATCAACTTGGCACACAATCACATGTCTTTATGCCATGCTTAATTTCCAAATGAAAATAACCAGGTCATGATTATACCTACCACAATGTAACTATCCACATACCACCACAAATGCATTATATATTTTAGAATAGGTAGCAGTGTCCTTTGAGGGACATTTTTTAGTATCTCAGAACTTAGTATGATAATCACTGATATTATCTCAATTGATGTTACATTACATGATAAGGAAATTAAGGAAAGAGAACATAAATATCTCTACAAACACATTATTAACAAAATATGACAGAAACTCTCATGTCAATTGTAATCCTTGTTTCTGCAACTGGTCACATGGCCTTAGCTGGTATTTATAACTACTTTCCTCTACTACCCATTTTGTATTTCTTTTACCCTTAGCAAGCACCTCAGCAGGTCTTAGTTCTTTTCCTGGAGGAGGGACCCATACCTTCATTTCTGAAGGGTCTGTGCCTTTTTTTCATCTGTGCCTGGATTGGGTTGTAGTTTCCCATTGATTTTAATCAGAGGACATGGTAACACCAAGAGATGTCCTAAAGGATCTCATGCACTCCAGACATAATCTTTCTTAACTCCATTGTGGAGAAGCAATCCAATTTCTCCATGGTAATCTGCATCAATCACTCCTCCTAACACTGTTATTCCTTTCTTAGCCTGTTGGCTAAAGGGCATCAGAAGCTCAGAGTGGCCAGGGGACTGTCTGAGCTTCCAGTTCAGTGGAATGTTTCTCCTGTCTTCTGACAAGAACAATCCCACCCCTGGAACCAATACTTCTAGGCTAACAGAATTTAAGGTCGTGAGAACAGCAAAAACTTTCATAGTGCATCATTGAGGGGGTGATAGTTGTAGTTGGAAGTTTCTCCAGTACCACCCAGCCCGCGGTCCTGCAGCCACTGATAAAATAATCACTCAGAAGCTTAATATTAATTACAAACTGTATAGCCTATGGCTCCAGCACATTATTAACTATCTCTTATAACTTAATTCAACCCATTCCTATCATTCTATACTGCATGGCTTCGTGGCTTACCAGTACTTTCACATCTTGCTTCTCCTGGCAGTGGATCGCAGTGACTCCCCTCACCTTTTTCTTCCTCTCTCTTCAGTGTGAATGTGCCACATAACCTTATTGTGCCTCACCATTGGCCAAGTAGCTTTATTTATCAACCAATCAGAGCAACACATATTCACAGCTTACAGAAAGACATCCTACAGCAGATAGTGAGTGGGACTGTTCCCTTTTCCATCCCTGATTCCTGGACCTGTGGATCCTGGCTATAGGAGAAACTCTACCATATATTGGATGCTGATTCAGAGCACATACTGCCTTCTGGAGAACCCTGCCCCAGACATCCAGGCTACTGCCCTCCTCATTATAATGTATCTTCAAGAGGTCATCCTATTATTCTGTAAAGCCAACTGCTTCGGGGTGGTGGGAAACATGGTAAGGCCAGTGGGTTTCATGAGCATGGGCCCATTGTTAAAACCTCTCTGGCTGTGAAGTGAGTTCCTTGGTCAGAAACAGTGCTGTGTGAAATACCATGATGGTGGGTAAGATGTAGGCAGTTTTCCTACATATATATGTCCCGACTGCCTGCTCCCAAATAACCAAATGGAGACTTTAGATTATTTATAAATGCTCAGCTAGTAGCTCAGGCTTATTACTAACTAGCTCTTACATTTTAAGTTAACCCATATTTCTTATTTACACTCTGCCACATGGCAGTGCCTTTATTAACATGGCACATTCATCTCTATTCCCTTTGCATCTGACTGGCAACTGCAGACTCTGCCCTTCTTCTTCCCATCATTCTCAGTTTGGCTCTCTGACTAACTTTATCCTGTTTGCTATTGGCCAGTCAGCTTCTTTATTAAATCAATCACAGTGACAAATCTTCACAGTGCACAAAAGGATTATTCCACAGAGTAAGACATTCTGTAATTCCATGGGTGGTAGTTTTGACCGAGGCATCACATGCAGGAAGGCAAACCTATAACCAGAATGAGTATCTACTCCAGTAAGGACAAAGTATTGTCCATTCCATGGAAGAAATTGTCCAATGTAATAACCTGCTACCAGGTCACTGGGTGGTCACCCTGGGAAATAGTATTGGTCTCAGCTGTTGGCAGATTTGGCACTCAGCAATGGTTGTAGCCAGATCAGCTTTGGTGAGTGGAAGTCCATGATGTTGAGCTCATGCATAACCTTCATCACTGCCACCATGGCCACTTTGTTCGTGGGCCCACTGGGCAATGACAGGGAAGTCTAGGGAAAGACACTGACTGTCCACAGATGGGTCACTCCTCTGCTGAAATCACCTTTTGATAATCATTTACACGGGATACAAGTATCTTCACATCCTTTGCCCATCCAAAGAGGTCTATCCACATACTTCTTCCCCAGATGTCTTTCCCACCAATTTTTCAATCATACTATTTCCAAATCCCCGACAATCCAGCCAATCCATTGACTATCTACAGACCATGAATCAGTAAACAATCACAGCTCTGGCCATTTCTCCTTCTAAGCAAAAATGTACAACCACATATACTGCCCAAAGTTCTGCCCACTGTGAAGATTTTCCTTCACTGGCATCTTTGAGGGCTGTCCCAGGGGTTGTAATGCTGCAGCTGTGCACTTCTGGGTGTTGCCTGCAAAACATGTAGAAGCATCAGTAAGCCAGGCCCTCACGTTCTCTTCCTCTGTCAGCCTGTCATAGGGCATTCTCCTTGAGGCTATAGGTGCATGCTTGGCAGCCGACAGCATTATAACGAGTAGAAACCATAGGCATTTTAGGCAACTTCTTCATGTAACTTGCTTTTTGCCCTCAGGATCTGCTCAGGCATGACCACACATATATATATAGGAGGCAACCAAGGGCAATAGCAGTAGGCTATATTGTTTTAGGAGTCTCTTGGACTCCCCGACCAACAACTCAAAAGGTTTCTCATGCCCTCTACTGGGGGTTTTATTAGACAGTCTATGGCTCCTGGGAGGGGGAGTATTATCACCCTAACTGAGGTAATTTCATTTAAGCCACATATATGTATTATATGTAATTTTAGATAAATATAAAATAACAATTCTCTAGGTCTTTTTCAAAAATCCTTAGTGGGTTTTTTTGCCCCTCCTCCTTCCCTTTGCTGTATGGTCCTCCCTCCCCAATTAAAGCTTTCTCCCTGTGTTTTCCATTTCCCCTCCAATCTCCTGTATCCTCCTGCTAGTCCCCTCTTTACAGCCGCCTCCCTTTCCTGTGGTCCCTCTACACTTCCCCCTGTGGTTACTCCAGGTTATTTACTTATCTGAAGATATGAGTCTAGAAACCACAGGTGAGAGAGAACACGTGGCATTTGTTCTTCTGGGTCTGGGTTACTTTATGTATTTCTCAAGTCCATCCATTTACCTGCAAATTTCATGATTTTTCTTTTTCTTTACTTCTGAATACTATTCCACTATGTATATGTACCATATTTTCAGCATCTGTTTGTCAGTTGAAGGACATTTAGGTGGCTATTGTGAATAGATTCCCGGCTATTGTGAATAGAGAGTAGCAGGGAACATTGTTGGGCAAGTGTCTCTGGGCCAGGATGTTGAGTCCTTTTGGCATAGGCCAAGAAGTGGTGCAGCTGAGTCATATAATACATGTAGTTTAGTGTTTTGAGGGTTCTCCACACTGGTTTCCAGAGTAGCTGCACTAATTTGCCTTCCCACTGACAGTGAGTGAGGGTCCCTTCCCCACCAGCAGTGAGTGAGGGTCCCTTCCCCACTGACAGTGAGTGAGGGTCCCTTCCCCACCGATAGTGAGTGAGGGTTCCCTGCCCCCCACAGTGATGAACACTTACTGAGATATTTGTTAACCATTTTTATTCTTTCTTTTGAGAACTCTAGTTTTTTTCCTTATTGGATTATTTGTTTTCTTGATTTTTTTAAAAGCTCTTTATATATCCTGGATATTAATCCTCCATCAGATATATAGTTAGCAAAGATTCTCTTCCGCTCTCTGGCTTTCCTCCTCACTCAGTTAAGTATTCAGCTATGCAGAAGCTTTTTAGTGTGAAGTATCACTTGTTAATTGCTGGCTTTAATTGCTGGGCAAATGGAATCCTTTGCAGAAAGTCCTTTCCTACACCTATGACCTGTAGGGTACTGCCTACGTTTTCTTCTAGCAGTTTCAAGGTTTTGGATTTCTTCAATGATGTCTTTGATCCCCTTGAAGCTAATTTTTGCACAAGGTGATAGATAGAGGTCTATTTCATTCTTCAGTATGTGGACACCCAGTTTCCTCAGCGACATTTGTTGGAGATGCTGTCTTTTCACCAGTGTGTGTATTTGACGTGCTTGTCAAGTATCGGATCGCTGTACTTAGGTATGCTCGTGTGTGGCTCTGTTTTGTCCCATTGCTCTCCTGTCTGTTTTTGTGCCCATGCCACATGGCTCTGTGATATATCCTGAAGTCAGGAATGGTAATCCTTTAGGCTATCTGAGATCTTTGTGTTTATAATAATTGTAGGATTTCTTTTTCTATTTCTGTGAAGACTGTTGTGGGTGTTTTTATTGGGATGGCATTGAATATGTAAATTGCTTTTGTAGAATGGTCATTTTCACAGTATTAATTGTACTAATTGATGAGCATGGGATGTCTTTCCATTTTTAGTATCTTCTGTGGTGATACTGTGTTCCCCAAAATATTGTGCACCCTAATAAACTTATCTGGGGTCAGAGAACAGAACAGCCACTAGATATAGAGGCCAGAAAATGGTGGCACACACACCTTTAATCCTAGCATTCCAGAGGCAGAGATCCATCCAGATCTCTGTGAGTTCAAGGCCACACTGGAAACAGCCAGGCGTGGTAACAAGAGCCTTTAATCCCAGGAAGTGATGGTAGGAAGCAGAAAGGTATAAAAGGCGTGAAAACCAGGAACTAGTCTGGTTAAGCTTTTAGACTTTTGAGCAGCAGTTCAGCTGAGACCCATTCTGGATGAGGACTGAGAGGCTTCCAGTCAGAGGAAACAGGATCAGCTGAGAAATTGGCAAGGTAAGGTGGCTGTGGCTTGTTCTGTTTCTCTGATCTTCCAGCATTCACCCCAATACCTGGCTCCGGGTTTGTTTTTATTAATAAGATTCCTGCTACAATCTTCCTCAATCTCTTCAGAGATTTAAAGTTTTTATTATAGTATTATTTCACCTTGGTTATGTTTATTCTAAGATAATTTATTTTCTTTCTGTGTCCATGATCTCTTTCTCAGTGTGTTTGTTGTTGGTTGTGGGAGGCCAGCTCCGACCTTTTAAAGGGTTCCTATGAGGAGGAGAGAAGGATAAGAAACTTTTAGATGGAAAGACAGCAGAGAGGAGACAGACAGAAACACAGGACAGCTTCGGGAAGACCTGGATCAAAACCCACCAGCCCCTTCTGTCTCTTCAAAAGCACTTTTTATAACAATGCCAAGGGGCGGGGCAAAAGACCTCCCCCTTGCTAGATCAAAGCACACCGCACAGCCAAGTGTAGACCCTTCCAAACAAACACCTGGTAACCACACCTGTGGTCCAATCATTCCCTTATGCAGTCCTGCTGGGTAAAGCAAGCTCAGAGCCTTGAACCATAAGTAAGTTCTCACTAGGAAACCTCTATGGGTCTCTACAGTTGGTGTATAGAAAGGATACTGGTTTTTGCAAGTTGGTGTTGTTTTTGTTTTTTTCTGAGACAGGGTTTCTCTGTGTAATAGTCCTGACTGTCCTGGAACTTACTCTGTAGACCAGGCTGGCCTCAAACTCACAGATCTGCCTGCCTCAGCCTCCCAAGTACTGGGATTAAAGGCGTGCACCACTATACCTGGCTTTATAAGTTGATTTTGTATCCTGCCAGTTTGTTGAAATTGTTGATCGTTTCTAGAAATTTTCTGATGATATTTTGGGGATCATTATGTATAATATTATGTCATCTACAAGTAAAGATAATTTGACTTATTTTCCTATTTTATCACTGTAGTTTCCTCCTCTTCCCTTACTGTCCCAGCTAGTGCTTAAAGCCCTATATTTAAGGAATGGGGACAGTGGACAGCGCTGTCTCCTTCCTGATTTTAATGGGGTTGCTTTGAACTTTTCTCCACTTAGAATGATGTTGGCTGGGGGTTGTCACATATAGCCTTTATCATGTGGAGTTATGGTCCTCCCAGCCCTACACTCTCTCTAGGATCTTTAATTATGAAAGCATGTTGGAGTTTGTCAAAGGCTTTTTCTGCATCTCTTGAGATAATCATGCAGTTTTTGTCTTTAAGCATATTTATATGATTTTTTATGTTTATTGACTTATATATATTGAAGCATCCCTTTGTCCCTAATAGGATTCCACTGTGAGTCCATCTGTGCCTGAGCATTCCTTTTAGTCAGAGGGTTTTATACCTGCTTCAGGCTCCTAATTTCTTACAGATCTGTTGAGGTGGTTGTTCTCTTCTTAGTTTAACTTCTGTGGTTTGAATGAACCTAGAAATTCATCCACTTGTTTTAGATTTTCCAACTTAATGGAGTACAGAATTTTAAAGCGTTGCCTTATAATATTCTAAATTTCTTTGGTGTCTATTGTAATGTTTCCTTGTTCATTCTTGATTCTGTTAATTTGGGTCCTTTTTTCTTGGCTACTTGGGCCAAGGGTCTGTTAATCTTGTCTATCTTCTCAAAGAACCAGTCTTTAGATTAATTCTTTGTTTCTATTTCATTAATTTCTGCCCTTTTTTAAATTATTATTCTTGCCATCTAGTGGATTTGAGTTTGATTTGTTCTTGTGTTCCCAAATACTGGATTTGCATCATTAAATCATTTATTTGTATTCTTTCTGGGTTTTTTTTTTTTTTTTTTTTTTTTTTTTTTTGGTGTAGGCACTTAAAGCTATAGATTTCTCTTAAAGGACTGCTTTTAGTGTGTGCTAGTTTTGTTTTCATTTCATTTAGTTCCAGGAATTTAAATTTTTTTCTTTTTCTGTTTTGTTGTTGTTTGTTTGTTTTTTGAGACAAGGTTTCTCTGCGTAGCCCTGGCTGTCCTGGAACTCACTATGTCGACCAGGCTGGCCCTGAACTTACAGAGATCCACAAGCCTCTGCCTCCCTAGTGCTGGGGTCAAAGGTGTGTGCTACCACCGCCCAGTCAAAACATTTCTTTCTTGATTTCTTCATCACTCATGTTTATGCTCCATGAGTTGTGTTCTTACTAGAGGCTTATTTGCTGTTGATCTTAAGCATTATGGTCAAGTAGGTACATGGAAGTATTTCAGAATTTCTGAGCTTGTCAAGATTCATTTTGTATCCCAGGCTATGGTATAGTTTAAAAAAGCTGTCTGAGCCACTAGTAGGATGTGTCTTCCTTGGTGTTTGGATAGAATGTTCTGAGGAGATAACTGCTAGGCTTATTTGATGTATGGTGTCATTTAATTCTATTTTTTTGTTGTTGTTGTCCTAATGACCTATCTATTGGAGAAAGTGGGGTATTGAAATCACCCACTGCTGGCTTGGTGTTAATCTGTGTTTTGAATTCCACTTGTATATGCTTTTTATGAAATTGGATGCACTGGAGTTTGGTGCATATATATTTAGTATTATAATGTCTTCTTGGTTAATTGTTCCCCTGATTAGAATGAAGTACTCTTCTTTATCTCTCCTGCTTACTTAGAAGACAGATATTAAGGAAAGGAGTACCTGCTTGCTTCCTGGTCTCATCTGCTTGGAATAATTTTTTCCATCCTTTCACTTTAAGTTGGTACCTCTCTTTAAAGTGAGTTTCTCGTAGACTAAGGAAAGATGGACTTTGTTTCATAATCATTCTGCCAGCCTGTATCTTTCCATTGGTCAACTGGGGCCACTATTATTTAAAGGCATTATTGAAACGTGTGTGTTGGGTATAGTCATTTTGTTTTGTTTTCTGGCGGTTTGCAGTCTCAGTCCTTATTTTAAATTGTGCTGCCGGGTATTTGTCACAGCTGCAGAAATACCTCACCCCTTCCTGCTTGTGTTCTCACAGGCTGCCTC
>CABHPP010127090.1:15658-27432 GCA_902168425.1 Peromyscus attwateri
AAAAAAAAAAAAAAAAAAAAAAAAAAAAAAAAAAAATCCCTTCAGGTAACCCAGTGGCTTGAATTTTTAGTTATTTCAAGATGTAGTCGAACAAACAACCCAGCCATCATATTTGGGATTGTTAGCAGACTGTAAGTTGGTGTGGACAACCATGCTATTTTAGACCTCATGTATAAGTGAGGTTCCGCAGAGTGGTCACCACACAGCTGAATTCTACCTTCTATAGTCTCATTTGCCTGCGGCCAGCCAAAGTCCTTTTTTTTTTTTTTTTTTTTTTTTTTTGGAGACAGGGTCTCATTATGTAGCTCTGGCTGTCCTGGAACTCACTCTGTAGACCAGGGTGGCCTCAAACTCATAGAGATCTGCCTGCCTCTGCCTCCCAAGTGCTGGAATTAAAGGCATGTGCTACCACTTCCTGGCTCAAAGTCCAAAATATTAAATGGAAAATTCCACAAGTAAATAATTCCTAAGTTTTAGATTGAATGCTGTTATGTATAATGTAATGAGGTTCCACACCAAGGACATGAGTTATCTCTTTATCCTGTATAGTCATCACTAGTCAAACTGTCTTGATATTCTAGCCCTTGATGTGGTACCCCTCTCCCAGGATAGGGGAGAAGGTCTGTATTTGTCTCTCTGCCGAGCTTGTTTTACTCAACATAACTGCAGGCTTACCTCTGTCATTGTGAGTGACAAAAATCTTTTCTTTTTAGAGACCACATAAGATTTTATTGTATATCATGAAGCATATTGTCTTTATCCATTCATTGGTTGATTGATGGACACTTAACATGATTCACTTAACATGATTCAGTGTCTTGTCCATTGTACATAATGCTGCCCTGAACATGGAAGTATGCATACCAGCATACGATTCCCTTGTCTTTGGTTGTACTTAGAAATGGGATAGGTCATAAAGTAGTTCTGTGTGGGAGCCCACAGAGGTTTCCTAGTGAAATCCAGGCTTGCTTTACCCAGCAGGGCTGCATAAGAGGATGATTGGATCACGGACCTGTGTACCAGGTGTTTGGAAGGGTCTACACTTGGTCGTGTCTAGCAAGGGGGAGGTCTTTTGCCTTGCCCCTTGGCATTGTTATAAAAAGCCCTTTTGAATAAAGTTCTGGGCCGGTGGATAAGGATCCAAGCCCTCCCGAGGCTATCCTGTGTTTCTGTCTTTCTCTTTCCCCTCTCTATTTCTGTCTAAATCTCTTATTTCTCACTCCTCAAGAGTACCCTGGGGGGAAAATGTGGGGGCAGGTCCCCCACAGTTCTGTCTTCATTTCTGCCTATGATGGTTACCCTGAGTTATATTCTGTGCAGCATGACAGCCCTCTTTCCTCCGTCTGGTCCCACTGGCTGTATGAGCAAATTTGCGGAGCATCAGAGTGAAGCTGCCTTTTCCTGGCAACACACGCTGCTGAGTGTTCTTTCATGTTGCTGCTGGCCCTGTCTGCCTCTCTTCAGAGACGTCTATTCAGGTCCTTTGATGACTTCTGACTGAGCTGTTTGAATCTGTTTTATGTCTTCTATATCAGCCTCTTATCAGATGTGTGTGACGCAAGTGTCGTCTCCCATTGGGTGGGGAGATAACATGTCTCTTCTCTCCACTGCCCGTTTCTCTGTGTAGAAGCTGGTAGTTTAATGCCACCTCATTTATCTTTTTCAGTCATGTGTTTAGAGTCGTAAAAAAACACCAGGTCAAATCAAAAGTTTTTCTAATTATATTTGGTTTGATGTATTGAGACCTGAGTGTGGTAGTACACACCTATATTCCCAGAATTTGGGAAGCTAAGTCAGGAGGTGTCTTAAAATTGCTGTGAAGAAACACCATGACCGAGGCAACTCTTATAAAAGAAACCATTTAATTTGGAACTTGCTTACGCTTTTAGAGGGCTAGTCCATTATTGACAGACAGAGTGCTGGAGCAGTAACTGAGAACTTTACATCCTCATCCAAAGGCTGCTGTTTTTATCTAAGTGTCAACTGTTCAATTTTACCAATAAAGTCTTGGGAGCCAGATGCTGGGGCAAAAGCCTACTAGCTCAGAGAGGCAGAGAAAACACCCAGCTGACCTTCCTCCTCAGCTGAGGACCCAGAAAGAAAGCTTTCTGAAACAAAACTCCTCAAACTGAATGTCCCTCCCTTATACTTCCTGTGTGTGTGTCTCTCCATCTTCCTGACTCTCTCTTACTCTCTGTGGTTTTTCCTGTCAACTGGTCTCTTGACCTAAGTTTGACTTTATTTAATCCTGTTTACAATATTCAAGCAAAAAGCGCCTGGATTAAAGGTGTGTGCTAGTATGAGCCTGTGGGGGCCAATCTCATTCAAACCACCACAGGGGGGTAGCAAATTTGGGGCAAGACTGAGTTATGCAGAGTTCTCAGCTAGCCTGGGCTTCATAGTGAGGCCCTGTCTCAAACATTGAAAGAAAGACAGAAGAGGAAGGGGAGAAAAGAAAATATTGATAAATGTGACTATGTAAAAAATAAAGAACATTTAAATCCCCAAAATACTTCAGATCGGTAACTAGGAAAGCTATTTCTTAGTAACTTACTAACAGAAGAGGCTGATCTCGTTAATATACTACTAGGAGCTCTCAAAACAGACAAGGTGGGTCAGTGGTAAAGTTGCTGGTTGCCAAACCAACCTGATAACCTGAGTACAATCCCTAGGACCCACATTGTGGTAGGAGAGAACCAACCTCTGAAGGTTTTCCTCTGCCTTTTATACAAGTCATGGCACAGGCAACCCTGCCCCCGTGTACACATATGCACAGAGCGGGGTTGGGTGGGGGCAGGGACCTAATAAGACATTTGAATGCTCTGTTTATAGGAAAAGAAAGCCAAGTGGCATATGAACATAGAAAAGATGCATTTATAAAAACCCGTTTATAAGCATGGGTCAAAGGGAAACCACACAACCGAGTGACAAGATGAACTGCTACTCAAGCAGTAAGAAGACACAGGCAGCCCATGCAGAAGTCACGAACTGTTTGTCAAGACACCTGGAGGAGAAAGCAGTCTCAGGAGTCACTGCTTGGTGGGGACTTGGGGACGGCAGTAGTACAGCAGATTGATACTTAGAAAGCTGCATACAATGTCGATAGTGTTCAGCATCCTGTCGGTGGTGCGGACACAGTGTATGTGTGTCCAATTACATTATACCCTCAGAGAAAGTGGATGACTTTATCCCTCAGTAAACCCCAAATTAAAACCATCGTATAAACGCCACACTATGGAGCCATTTCTTACTTAACAGCTCATCAGGAGTTCAAAACTTTTGTAAATGTTGAAGATGCTGCAGGGAAATGGGCATTGGCACACCGCTGTGAAATGTGAATTCCTGGCTATGCCTGGGAGAGGCCAAGGCAACCGCCAGAGGCACGCATGCATTTATCCTCCGACCTGGCCCCTCCATTCCCAGGCACACATTCCATTTTAATAATTTCCTAGGTCCCACCTTGACCGTAAATTAAAATGATGTATTTATTGTTTTGTCTGACATGAAGACTCCGTAGTTTTGATTGTTTTATTATTATTTCTTTATTTATTTTTGAGATTATAACATAATTACATAATTTCTCCTTCCCTTTCTTCCCTCCAAACCCTTCATATACCTCATTTTGCTCTCTTTCAAATCATGCCCTCTTTTTTCATTAATTGCTGTTACATAGCTATATGTGTGTGTGTACATTATATACATTTATTTATATCCCTACATACATAAATACAGCCTGCTAAGTCTGTATAATGGTGCCTATATGTATATGTTTCAGAGCTGGCCATTTGGTATTGGATAACTAACTGTAAGTTCAGAGAACCTACAAAACTAGACTGCTCAGTGGATAGAAAGAAAGATTTACTGGGGATCAGACTGCCGAGGCCGTCTGTGGGGCGCCCCTTAGGTGACCTGCTTTCCTGTAAACAGAAACTGGCCTTATGCTTGTTTACTCACTAACAATTCTTCTGTTCTCTCGGCCAAAGTCCTTCTGTTTAGGACACTGTCACAGCACTGCCATTGAGGGAGAAGGCATTGAACCTAAAAATCCAACCTTTTGTTGATGATAAGAGGAGAGGAGCCCTCTAGATATCTCCTGCTGATTGGGGGCTTTGAACTAGGGGAGTCTAGAATGCTGGTCCAAAGCAGAGGCTTCAGTCAGCAGGCGATGGTAGGAGACATGAAGAAATTCCATCAGAAGCATCTGGTTTAGTGACCGTCAGGTAATGTCATCCAAAAGAACCTGCAGAGACAGAGTAATCATGTTATTATGAGAAGGGTAGAGACCAGTGTGCTGAGGAGAGGTCCTAGGGAGTGTGGTGGTATTGTGTTCCCCAAAATATTGTGTACCTTAATAAACTTATCTGGGGTCAGAGACGGAACAGCCACAATATTAAACATGAGGATAGGCAGTGGTAGCATACGCCTTTAATCCTAGCGTTCCAGAGACAGAAATCCCTCTGGATCTCTGTGAGTTCAAGGCCACATTGGAAACAACCAGGCACGGTGATACACACCTTTAATCCCAGAAAGCCAGCCTTTAATCCCAGGGAGTGGTAGTAGAAAGCAGAAAGGTATATAAGGCGTGAGGACCAGAAACTCGAGGCATTTTGGCCTGGAGAAGCATTTGGCCTGGTTAAGCATTCAGGCTTCTAGCAGCAGTTCAGCTGAGACCCATTCTGGGTGAGGACTCAGAGGCCTCCAGTCAGGAAACAAGACCAGCTGAGGATCCGGCGAGGTGAGATAGCTGTGGCTTGTTCTATTTCTCTGGCCTTTCAGCATTTACCCTAATACCTGGCTCAGGTTTGATTTTATTAGTAAGACCTTCTAAGATTCATGCTACAAGGGAGACCACAGGAGAGTCTTGGAGTGGTCTCTGGAGTCCATAGTTTTCACTTGTCCAGACTGGTTCACAGTGGCTTTCAGCAAGTCCAGAGTTCACAGGTTCTGCAGGACCCCCTGGGCATAACAAGATAAGCCTTTTTTGAGCAGTTGCAGGATGCAGCTGATTCCAGGACAGACAGACAGACTAGGGACAGAAGGTTAAGTTAAAGAGCTTGGCGGGGGGAGGTGGGGTAAGAGGGTGGTGGTGGCTTTACTTGCTACTTCCACGTCTGTCTCTTTGCCTGGGAGGTCTAGAAGACAAAAAGAACATACACCCAACAGGAAGGAGGGGAAGGGGTCCCTTTGACTCATGACAGATGGATCCAGGTTCCAACTCTCTAAAGCTTTCATGAATCCTTTAAAGTTGACAAAAGAGATAAAAGTTTTTCAGGCAAGATCATTCACACCTTTAATCCCATAACTTGGGGTAGGAGGCAGAGGTAGGTGGAGCTCTGTGAGTTTGAGGCTAGCCTGGTCTACATAGCAAGCTCCAGGACAGCCAGGACTACAGAAGACAGACCTTGTCTCAAAAAAAAAAAAAAAGAAAGAAAGAAAGAAAGAAAATAGATAAGACTTTTAAATATATTAGCATGACCACTTTCCATAATCTACACTGAAATCATAGTATAAAAAGCAGTTAATAATTAATTAATAATTGTCTATAAGCGATTTGAGTAGACTCAATGCCTTTGAGCCATAGCAAAAACAAAGCCAGAAAAGTTATCATCATGATAGAAACATGAATATTCATCAGTAATAAGACCCTTTTTAAAAGTTACATTTATTTATTGAGTTCGTGTGTGTGTGGTGTGTGTGTGCACACATGAGCATATGTGTGCCACAGAGTGCAGGGAGAGCAGAGAACAGCTTGTGAGTGTCCGCTCACCTTCCATTATGTGGGACCTGAGAGTTGGACTCAAGTGACCAGGCTTCCCTTCTGAGCCAGCTCCAGCCCATCAGTTGATTTGCTGATACTTTACAGCAGGCAGTCTCCTCAGGCATGCAGGCAGTTCTTTAGAACATGCATTTGAGAGTTGAGTGGACACATGCCAGCACATAAATAAATCTCCATGGCAGTTGTTGTCAAACTACTTTCCAAATGTTTTTTCCAGGATTTATTTTATTGTCTGTGTGTAAGTGTGTCAGTGTAAGAGTATGTGTCGTGCATACACTTAACCACTGAGTCATCTCTCTAGCTCCCCCAAGTGTTTTATTGTTGATAGAACGAACAGTGATGTCCTCTGGGCTGTGTCTGTTGCTTCCTTGTGGTTAGATGCAGGTTGTAGGTCTTTGGCAAGAGTATCACAGCCATGTGGCAGTGGCCCCTTTTAGTGTGTCTGACGAGAGCTCATGATTCCGGTTCCTCTGATGTCTGCTGACGTTTATTTCATCCCTTCATTGAAATGCTGCCCTCTAGGCGTCTCTGTTAGGTTGTTCTTTTTTTTCTCCTTATATTCATAAATGCTTTGACAGTGTGGCAAGGCCACATTATTACTTTAAATCAATGTAAATACTTGTTGTCCATGCTCACCTCCAGTCAGGATGGATTGTATCCCAGATTCAGTACCATCTTAAGTAAATCACAACAGAAACTGATGAAAGTAGGTTAAGCAGAAGTTCCCAGTCTGCACATCATGCTTGAGAAAGGAACTGTGGCTGCAGTTTACATAGTGTGTCCAGGCCTGAGCGCAGGGGTCTCTGCAGAGCTGGCCTCTGTAGTGAGGCCAAAGGCCTGGGGAAGCTGCAGCTGTGTGGCTGGAAGCTTGGCAGGATAGGTTGCCGGGGAGGAGACAGGCTGCAGTGAGTATGCAGAAAGGAACCACAGGAGAGCCCACAGGACTCATGGGTACATGTGCCCAGCAGCCAGGGTGGAGTCCCACAGAGGCCACCTGTGGAAGGATACAGGATGTCTGCACTGAGGGCTGCTTTGGTCCCACAAAACAGCTTGAAAACAAGTCTGGAAAGGCCCAAACTGTAGCCTAATCATGTCTCAGAACAAAGCAGGAAACAGGTTTAAGGGATGTAAAAATGGACAGAAAACTCAGTAAGACTTCTCTTCTAGCTGTGGATGGTAATTGGCAGGGGTGCAGGTGGGAGGGAGAGGGGAGGGGCGGGGGTAGAGAAATGTTTGAGGAGACATGGACACTTAAAGAGCTGTAGACTCCCATGCTCCAGAAAATTCCATGAGCATGAGAAAAGTGACATGGGAGACCTTTTTAAAAGTCCTGGAGCCATTTTTCCATATGGATGCTGTCCTTCTGCCTGTCAGACCTGGAATTTATCCATTTGTGTAATCAGTACAGACTCAGCTTCTTATTTTATTCAGTGGGTTATAACTTGTAACTAGTATGCTTCTTGAAAAATCATCACATTTCATTATTTGTGTGTGTATGACATGTGAGTGTGCTCTTGCCATTTCTTTTGAACATAAAAACAGGTTGTAATTCAAAAGTCCAGGGTTATTTGAAACTGGAAAATATTTTCTCTGTGAAAGTAGTAAAAATGATAACATTTCCCAATAAGCCCTTTTAAGCCAAATAATAGCTGAATTACACATATAAATATTGATTAGATTCTGGGATACAGAAGAAACCTGTCTTCATCTGTTCAGAGAGCTATGTTTTACTTAAGTTGTGTAAGTGAGATTCCTATTAATCTTCCCCTTCACTGTTTGATTTACAGCGGACATTTTTCTATAGGCTAATCCATAATCTAAAAAGATTTTAGCCTCCCCTCCTGAAAGTACAGCCAGCATATTCTTTCATCAGCTTGATACAGTACAAATTCTTATCCTAATAATGAAATGTTTCACTAAAGCTTGCCCAGTGATTGGGCAAAACCAAAACTTACTATAAGTCACAGTCATCCTAGGGTCCTCCCTGTTAGGTAACCTCCCTGGTTCTATGGGTTGCAGTCTGATGGTCCTTTGCTTTATATCTAGTATCTACTTATGAGTGAATACATACCATGTTTGTCCTTCTGAGTCTGGGTTACCTCACTCAGGATAATATTTTCTAGTTCCATCCATTTGCCTGCAAATTTCATGATGTCATTGTTTTTCTCTGCTGGGTAGTACTCCATTGTGTATATGTACCACATTTTCTTAATCCATTCTTCAAATGACAGGCATCTAGGTTGTTTCCAGGTTCTAGCTATTACAAATAATGCTGATATGAACATAGTTGAGCATGTATCTTTGTGGTATGATTGAGCATTCTTTGGGTATATGCCCAAGAGTGGTATGGCTTGCTCTTGAGGTAGATCAATTCCCAATTTTCTGAGAAACCGCCATACTGATTTCCACAGTGGTTGTACAAGTTTGCACTCCCACCAACAGTGGAGGAGTGTTCCCCCTTGCTTCACATGCTCTTGCCATTTCTTACATGTGGAGATCAGAGGACAACTTGCAGAGGTCAGTTCTCTCCTATGTAGGTCCTGGGAATTGGACTCAGGTGGTCAGGCCTGGCAGTAGGCACCTTTACCTGTGAGCTCTCTCACCATCTCACTAGCATGATTATTAATACTTGAATTCTGACTTTTTTTATCCCACAGGAGCTTCTTGAATGCCTCGGTGAATCTCTGATCACTTTCTTGCATTCTGATAGGCCACACATTCTGGCTCTTCTTAGCCATCTTCCCAGGGTGCCCTGCTTCCTAGGGGTGCTAAGTGGTCCTTGGTGCAGGCTCTGGGGGTGTGCATGCTTTCATTGCTACTGTGGTATGAGTGCTGCCAGGCTCTCCCAGCTGTTCCTGTATTGATCCTTTTAGTGATTAAGTGAATTTACATCAATACCTCTGATTTCCTTCCCACCCAGGGCTGTATAGGCCGAGTCCAACTTTTCTTGTTTAACTCCTCCTCCCTGGGCAAGAAGCCTAATTCCCAGGATCCGTAGCATATCTATGTGTTGTATCAGTCTTGCTTTGTGACATGTGCCCATTGTCATTGCCCCCACCATGGATGGATGCTTCTCTAGCCCACACAGGGCCACTGTCATCACCCTTCCTATGCATGGTGTCTTCCTTACTCTGCATCTGCCCTGGCACCTTGCACCTAGCCCTTCCCAAAGGACTATGTTGTCTCTCCGAGGCCACTGTGGTTCTTGCCTCAGTTTATACACTTGCCTTGCTCAGAATACTTCATGGGTACTTGTGAATCAGATCCAGTTGAGGGGACAGGCTACTGTGTGAAATGGACTGCATGTGAAAGCGCAGAAGTGTACAAACCCCGAAGGACCAGAAGCACAGAAGAGCTGCGCACACACACACACACACACACACACACACACACCCGGGCCTTGCCACTCAGCAGGAACCACAGAACATCTCTGAAAATAGCTGGCTCTCTAGAATGTAGACCAGTGATTTTCAAGAAAGCATCAGAAAGAATCTCCCCTCATGAACCTGTCTATCCTTGACAATATTGTTTTTTCCATCCGTTTTTAGGTGAGAGCTATTCAAGAATCTAGCCTGAGCCACTCAGCTGGAAACGTCCAGGGAGTGGTCCTGATCAAATTCCATCTTAGTCAGTATGTAAACTTTTAGAGAAGTTCATTTTGTATTCCCCCCCACACACAATAAACAATGGAGCCCGAGACCTGCTATGAGGAGTCTGAGTGACTGTAGAACTTGAGAGATGGAGAAGAACAGTGGAGGGTGGGAAGCAGACCACAGAACTGTGAGTTCATGAGACATGAAACTTGACACATGCCAGCGACACCTCCCTGCCCTTCACCTATGCCTTGTTCACATCTCTGAGCAGCTGTGACGTTGCATTGCCACCAGCATTTGACAGAGACCTTGTGTGTGTGACAAGACTTTTCCTGGGGAGATGCAACACACACGTGTACTCACCTAGATAGGAAGCCTATGACAAACCAAAGTACAGATACCACCAAAGTCCAACTTGGTGAACCATGAGTTTTATTGGGATTACTTACAGGAATATGGGTGAGGGGTTATTTACAGGAACAGAAATGACTCAAAGCCCACTGCATCACCCAAGTCTACCCGGCGTGGGTGACAACTCACAAAGCTGGGAATTTGGGGCGCACTGCACAGCCTACAGGCAGTTCAACAGGCTGCAGAGTGCCTTCCCAGGTGCCTTCGTCTAAACCTCTTCCAAGCAGCTCTGCAGGTCTCTGCTTCTTCCCAGGAGCTGTTTTCGTTTCTGAGTCTTCTTTGCAGCTTGGCCTGCCTGATAGTGACTCTTAGCAGTTCGCATGTTTACTCTGGCAGGGAAGGACCTGGTGAATCTGGTCAGTTTCAGAGACTTCCTGAAGTTATTTTGAATTGTTTACCCACCTGCTTAAGGATTATTCCTTCAGGATAGAGTGTTTTAATTTCAGAGGAAACTGTTACATAATACCCTGTTATTAGTAAATTCGTGGTTTTTAATTAGGCCAACCTTCTTGGTGGATATAATGTATCTTCTTTGTCACACTTTCCAGTAAAGCCTTCTTGCTTTCTTTGAGGGTCTGGCTTCATCATATTTAGCAATCCAGCCCTGCTCTGTGTGGTGGGGAAGGGATAGAAACAGGACAGCAGTGTGCATTGTGCTGGGCTAGTATTGATCATCTTGACACAGAGTAGTCTTTTGGGAAGAGGGAACCTCAGCTGAAAAAATCCGCCTCCATAATACTGGCCTATAAGCAAACCTGTGAGGCATTTTCTTGATTAGTGATTGATGTGGGAGGGCCCAGCCCACTGTGGGTCCTGGGTTGTACAAGAAAGCAGGCTGAGAAAGCGATGGTAAACAGACCAGAAAGCCGTGCTACTCCATGGCCTCTGCTTCAGCTCTTGCCTCCAGGTTCCTGCCCCGACTTCCTCCAAGGATGGACTGTGATGTGAAACTGTAAGCCAAAATCAACCTTTTCCTCCCTGAGTTGTTCTTGGGCATGGTGTTTATCACTGCAATAGAAACCTAACTAAGACACCATCTTAATGGGCTTCAGACAGCAAATTTTTAAAATTGTATTTTATTTTTAAAATGTTTTATTCTTGAGAATTTAATATACTTTGATCATATTCTTTCCCCTCCCCAACTCCTCCCAGATCCTCCCTCATTTCCCTACCCACCTAATTTCATTTTCTTTCTTTCAAAAAACAAACAAACCTGGGGCCTGATCTATGTTAGCTAACTGTCCCTGAGCATGGGGACTGCCCTGGAATGTGGTTATTGATTATTACTGTTTTGGGGCACAGTTTCTTTGGTGAAGACAGGTAAAGCTGGACTGAAGACTCAAAATGCAGGGTGCTCTTTAAAAGGAGGATGGGAGGAGGCCGCCTCTACAGTGGTGGAGAGCAGGAGTCTGCAGGCCTGCCTGGGAAAGCGCTGAAGCTCTGAGCTTGAAGGGCCACAGGTGTGAAGTCCACAAGGCAGGAGCCTGTTGGGCACAGCTGAGGAATGGCAGGAGGCTCTGGGCAAGGCTGGATCACAGGGCCTCGGGCGTGAGTCCCACTGAGTAAATGGGGCTGGAGGGTGGGCTGTTCTGCTGCAAAACCCACTACAGCTGCTGTGTGGAGGAAAGACCAGGGAGGAGGTGAGGGAACACACAGGCCTCGGGGATTCCTGTGTGGTGTGACGGAAAGGAAGTGGGGTGCAGCTTTGCTGGGTTTTGTTCTCAAGAATTGGCCCTGGTGTCTCTTGAGCTGTGGAAAACTTCAAAGGGGAGAGTGCTGGGAAGGGAAATCAGGTGTGGGTTTTGTGGTATTTTAAATGCTCTTTGCACTGCTGGGGATGGGACCCAGGGCCTTGAAAATGTCAAAAATGTCAGGTGAGCACTCACCACTGACTGTGTCCCCAGGTGAGCACTCACCACAGACTGTGTCCCCAGGTGAGCACTCACCACAGGCTGTGTCCCCAGGTGAGCACTCACCACAGGCTGTGTCCCCAG